>PISX010009318.1:0-76494 GCA_004024625.1 Mellivora capensis
TGACCGAAGGCACAGGCCGCCAAAGAAAAAACGAAGTGGACTTCACCAAACTTCTGAAATGCTGCACATCAGGAAACACTGTCTGCAGAGCAGAAAACTACCTGCAAATCATGCATCTGGTAGCATCCAGAATAATACCCTGAACAAACAGAACTTCTGATACTAACCACCAACCCAACTCCAAAAACAGGCAAAGCAGCTGAACAACCACGTCCCCAAAGATACGAGAGCAGCCGCTAGGCACGTGAGAAGATGCTCGACGTCACTCACCTCCAGGGAAACGCACATCAAGGCCACAACCAGGTGCCGCCTCACACCCGTCGGGGCGGCTAGACCCCGAGAGACGGGAGGTGACAGGTGTTGGCAAGGAGGCGGAAGAAGGGGAACCCTGTGCGCTGTGGGTGGGAAAGCAAACCGGGGCTGCTGGTGTGGAGACCAGGAGGGAGGGTCTTCCACACAACTCAGAATTACCGAATGACCCCCAGCCCCACTCCCGAACCCCCAAACAATGGAAAGCAGGGTCTCAGAGCTCTGTCCACACAGGCTCACACCAGCATCAGCCCCAACAGCAAGCGCACGGGAGCAAGCCCAGTGTCCACGGCCGGGCGCGTGAGTCACAAGATGCGGGGAACGCCACATTCCGTGCAGTGGGGTGTCCCCCATCCCAAAGGGGGAAGGAAGTCTCCCTCAGGCCACAGCAGGGACGAACCCTGAGGACACTGTGCCGAGTGAGACGGCCGCTGCAGAAAGACAGAAAGGATGCGGTCCCCTGAGAGGGACTGTCACGAAGGCGGAGCGCAACGGCGGGTGCGGAGACTCCGGTTCACACGACGACGTGAGTTACGGGGAGGGACAGTGGGGACAGCTGCACAGCGGAGCGGACGTCTTTCACGCCACCGAACTAGACTTACCAATGGTCGCACTGTGTGTTTCACCACAAATGATCTGCCACTAGGTGTTTTACGGATGGGTACACAAATTTTTAAAGTATTTCACTGAACAAAAACTTCAAAAGCTAAAGACACCTTTATAGGTCCTTCATCAAGGAAATTTTTTTGAACGTTTAGAACAGACTCTGAGGACGTAGGCTGTTCCTACTTAGCCAGGAGCGAATAATTTGCTCACACAGCCTCGCCATCTTACGCACGAAGTGAGGCTAGTCTGCACGTCAGGGCGGTTACACGGTGATGCAGAAGCACGCGTACGGGACAGTGAACTAAAGTCTCCAACACGTGCAAGGAAACACGTCCATCCAATACCAGAAGGAAACAGCGAATGATCAGAAGCCCGGACCACAACATCAGAGAGATCGACATGCGCGTTTGCGTCTGCCACCGACATCCTCCGCGCCTCCAGGCAGGTTCCGCCCCCCACACCGACCGCCACCGTCTTCAGCCACATGAGGAGAAGGACCACAGACCTCCTGGAGTCGGGAGAATTCACGGAGACAAACCCTTACGCAACCCAGGGCTTGTCCCAGATTACCCACAACTCTCAATTCTGAGCCTTCTTCTGTCAACGAATGCAACTGAGTATTTCTCATTAGGAAACCTGTCCCTGCCTCCTCCTCCTCGTCCCAGCTGTGCCTCACACAGACCCAGAGGAAAGACGCATGCCTCTCCCACAAGGTGCTCACAATCAGCAAAGGAAGCAGAAATGGTTTCAGGGATAAGAGCCTCTAACAGGTAATACAAGTGCATTTCATACACATCACCCTGCGCAGGAGCAACGGGGACGGGACTGGTTATCCTGAGGAACAAGTAAGTACCTCACAGGACAGAATACTGGGGTCAAATCTTTAAAGGGTATATTCTAGGGGCGCCTGGGTGGCTCAGTGGGTTAAAGCCTCTGCCTTCAGCTCAGGTCATGATCCCAGGGTCCTGGGATCGAGCCCCACATCAGGCTCTCTGCTCAGCAGGGAGCCTGCTTCCTCCTCTCTCTCTCTGCCTGCCTCTCTGCCTGCTTGTGATCTCTGCCTGTCAAATAAATAAATAAAATCTTTAAAGAAAAAGGGGTAGATTTTTGTCTACTAATGAAGGAAAAATACAAAATAATCAAAACAAGAGAGTGCTCAGACCGAAGAGACCAGTGTCGTCAGATGGAAGTCGGAGCAGGGAGCTGCAGGGCATGACAAGGAGGACACTCGGGGTCTGCTGCGAAGGAGGCCTCACACAGGTGCCCGTGCCGGTATCTGCACTTTGAGCACCATGGGGACACGACAAACAGAGTCTTGAAAGAGAGGGACGCCGGGGTCACTCAGCCAGCCAACCGTCTGCCTTTGGCCCAGGTCACGGTCTCAGGGTCCTGAGATCACGCCCTGCATCGGCCTCGCTGCTCAGCAAGGATCCTGCTTCTCCGCCACTCCCCCTGCTTATGTTCATTCTCTCAATCTCTCTCTCTGACATATAAAAAAGAATCAGACCTATAATCTAGAAAAATACCAAAGAAGGGTAAGGCTCACATTCACTTGAAGGGGTTAGGAACGACCTCCTCGGGACGTGACTTCAAGAGGGGTCTGCCTGGCAGACGAGTCCACGGGGTCAGCATCCCAGGCAGAGTGAGGACAACCGCGGATCAGGGGGCCCAGGACACAGCACACTGGGTGGGAAGTGGCAGGCCCAGCTAGTAGTACCTTGGGCGGGAATTTAGGCTTCGTGAGCAACAGAGAAAGCTTTCAGTCACGCAGCATTTGGTAAGACGGTGTTCTGGAAAGACACCTCTGATACCAGTGATGGGGAACAGCAGAGACTGCACGTGCGGACGGCCGGAAGCCCTGACAGGAACAGCAGAGACTGCACGTGCGGACGGCCGGAAGCCCTGACAGGACCTGACAGGAACAGCAGAGACTGCACGTGCGGACGGCCGGAAGCCCTGACAGGAACAGCAGAGACTGCACGTGCGGACGGCCGGAAGCCCTGACAGGAACAGCAGAGACTGCACGTGCGGACGGCCGGAAGCCCTGACAGGACCCCGCTGCTGGCGCGGACAGGGAACGAGGCGGGCTCAGACCGGGCCGGAGAGGGAGTAGCAGGCCCACTCTAGACCCTGAAGAGGCCTGTTCCATCTCCCCGGGGGACGAAAAGTAGTGTATCTTACTCACCACTTCCACATTCCAGACACACTCGATATCGCCCTCTAGGCCCAGCATAAAAATCCCAGGGTTAGCCGCAGAGGCCCTCCCGGTCTGGCTCCCTGCATCTTTATCTCCTTTGCCTAAAACCCCTCCAGTCCCTCTGCTCTGACCCTCCCAGGCCTGAATCCCACCCACCCTCCCAGGCCCAACTAATGCAGGCCTTCCCCGGCTTCCTGGTGTCCAGCGACCCCTTGACCGCGGCCAGGAGTGTACCCATCAGCACAGACCAGCACGTGGGGCGGAACCCCGGGCCGTCTGCGATGCCTCTCCTATTACTGGATCACACTCACTCACTCTCCAATGGTTACGCCTTGTCCGTACGTCTCCTTCGCAGAGCTGCAGAGAAATGTCAAACACGAACACAGCCAGACAGTAATCCAAGCCGGGAGGAGTGCCCTGAGAACTCAGCCTGAGGAAGCCCCCGTGCGGCAGTGCTGTATTACGGCTGTTCAGAGCCCGTTACTTCGGCAAGGCTGTTATTACGTAAATAAAGTTAGTGTGAACAGCGGTGAAGCGTGCCTGGCGATCTGCTACCACGGAAGAGACTAAGAAAGAATAAATCGTTACAGGTGAAATGGCAGTTGGTAACTTTGTGAACAGTTCTTGGGATCATATCCACAGCATAATGTTAACTGCTGGTTTTTCAAAAGAACTTGTTTCCAAAGACGCAGCAGGCAATGGCCATCCCCTCCTCTTGGGCAAACCCGGTAAGGGAGTGGAATCCAGAGGGCTCGCTCTGACAGCACAGGCTAAGACCAAATGTCACACAGAAGATCAGCACGGCCCCTTGTACGCAGCACACACAAATTTGGGAAGCACTCCTTATTTTTGTGTTGTCTGCCAAAAAAGAAAAGAAAATGATAGAGACAAAGCAAAACGGTAACTGCACAGTTCTAGGTGTTTCATGGAGTGAATTCTCGACAAGTCAGTGTACAGATGGCGCGTGCCTCCTGGAACCTGAGACGTCGGCGGCTCCCAACGCGGGCCTACACCTGTCCGTAGTGACAGGCGGCACGCCAGGAGGACGCGGTCACCGCAAACGTATCACAAGAGGTCAGAGGGCACAGTTATACCTGGGGTGTGACCCTATTAATGACGCAATTCATGAACTGCTGCCCTGATCTGAAACTCTAACTGGAATGGGAGAAGTCTTCCGGCCCCACTTTAGCCTAATCACAGGCATCAAGCACATCACTCCAGAAACACACGGTCACGGGTACTGAGACAGCAAGAAAACAGAAAGGGCCACTCGCCCTGTCCAGCTGGCACAGACTCGTCTGACCTCTCGCAACGGCACAAACTAGCCCGTGACACTGGCAGAGATGAACATAAAAGCCATACCTGCTTCAGCAGCCTTTCTGTCGCGACGACTACTGAGAACACTTTATGAAACGCTAATGCCGCCTTCCAGTTATCCAAGTTAGATGCGAATATTATGTGTGGGTTTAAGACGGAACAGAAGTGACGTATATGACTTGTTTTATGGAATATTAAAATACAGGTGACTGCAAATTACATAATGAATTATGAATAATATAGGAACTCTTAGGGGTTGAAAGTTTAAATTTCATTTGTTACTGATTTTGCTGTCATATATATATTTTTAAAAAATTTTACTCATTTGAGAGAGAGAAAGCACAAGCAAGGAAAGGGGCAGAGGGAGAGAGTGAAGCAGGCTCCCCACTGAGCAGGGATCCCGATGTAGGGCTCGATCCCAGGACCCCGGGATCATGCATGGCCTGAGGTGAAGGCAGACGACTCACCAACTGAGCCACCCAGGTGTCCCTGCCTATGATTCTTCGTCTTTGTTCCTTGACTTAAACACTGTAAAACAAGAGCTAACATCATGATCTTAAGCATAAAAATGTTATAAATATTTGTTTTATATAAAATCTTGCCGTGCTTACCTTCATCTCAAATGACTCCCGTATTTTTTAAGATAAAATGACTTGTTGGTTGCAATTTTATGATGATTAAGCATCACAAACCATACTTCAGTGTCTAAAAATGTAAAATGTTTTCACTGAGATACCAAAATGTATTTGTGTCTATTTAGCTCTCAAATGAGGACTGTGGAATTTTATATAATCGTCAACTGCCAGTTTATAAACACGCACCTTTAAATGAGAGGGACAGCCTGACCATTCACTAAAAAATCAAACTTAATGCCATATACATACTTTGACTTCAGACTGACGCCTCTGGTGAAAGCACTCTCCACCCCAAGTAACAGGACCTCCAAAGAGTGTCTGTCAGTTCCACTTCTTGAACAGAACAAAATTCTGTTCTAAAAACAGGGAGAGACTTAACTGGCAAAAAACGCGCAGGCCTCTTCCCGGGGTGCGTGGCGACCACGAGAGGCCGGCAGACGGCACGCAGAACACGTAAACAGGCCGAAGAAAGGACACAGCCGAGCTGAGGACTTTACAGCCAAAGGCCGCAACCACTGTGACGAAGCGGCAAGAACCTGAAGGTCGGTTCCCACCAAGTCTTGACCACGGGTCTCCCAGACGGTGCAGCCGCTCGGGAAGCCGGCGTGGAGGCGACTCAAAACACTAAAACAGAACGACCCCACGATCCAGCGATCCCGCTTCTGGGTGTTTATCCGAAAGAAGTGAAATCACTACTTCAAAAAGCTGCCTGCGCCCCACCGTGTCCATGGCGGCCCTCGTCACCGCGGCCACAGCGTGGAAACAACCCACGTGCCGGCAGAGGCGTGCGTGAGGACGACGTGGTGCGCACACGCGGCGATGACTCAGCCACGAGAGGAGATGCCGCCGCCTGGGCCAGTGTGACGGACCCCGAGGGCACTGGGCTAAGCAGAGCAGGCCGGACAGCAGCACCCACGCCCTGCGCCCTCTCACAGGCGTTGGCCAGACTCCAGACAGGTTGGTGGTGGCCAGCAGCGGGCGAAACAGGGAAGGGAGCAAAGGGTACGAACGTGCAGGTACGAGAGATCCGTCCCGGGCACGTCGGGTTCGGCACGCTGACTCCTGTTAGTAAGGACGACGCGTGTCTGAAAGGTGCTCTCCCAGGAGGTCTCCGGAGTTCTCACCGCAGAAACAAAACGTGTGACCACATGAGGGGACAGCGCTGCCTGCACAGAATGAAGTGATCGTTTCGCAGTGGGTACAAACACAAAATCACGATGTCGTACCCTGCATAAACACTGTATCGTACGTCACTTATATCTCAGTAAAACTGGGGGGAAGGAGTATAGAAACGAAATCGACCAGAGAATGCACTCTGGACCCCAAGAGAAGGGCTGCTCGTGACCATGAGACACACCGACCGCAGAGGGACCCGACGCTGGCTGGGAGAAGACAGCGCGCCCGGCAACTGCCCCCGCCCCCCCCCCGGCTGGTTAGACTAGCTCCAGCGGTGCGAGAACCTACACCAGTTCCAGGAAACAGAGGCTACAGCGCTGGCGTCCTTACTCTCCAGCCCCCGGTAAATAATGTTGGATACAGCAGCTGAGTAACTACGATTCATGACCTCCTCACTGCGTAAGGAAAGAAATAAAGATTTTTGGTAGAAGAGTTACAGAAAATCCAGTAGCCACAAATTCCAACAAAAAGAAAAGTATGCGTTCATAGGCGTTTTTTTCTCTTACATTATGTTTAGTCTCTGCCCATGAGAAGGCCGGGAAAGACCAAGCTGCAGTGAGCACACGGAGGGCCAGACATGCTTCTGAGTCTCAATTTCTATGCGACAGAAACCAGAGCCCCTTGGAGAAATCAAAGGTTCTAGGTCTGGGGTGGGCTGCCAAAGAGTTGAGCCTGAAAAATCCTGTTGGGTGAGAAAGCAGAACTTCGCCACTTCAGGAGTCCACATGGAGAGGCTCCAGCCGGTGCAGATGGAAAAAGTCTGAGCATAAGTCAGGATTTTGTCGGAAATGGACTGAAGTATATCAAAAGTACTGAAATGCCTGAATTCCAAATGATACTAGAAAAACTAATTGGCTACCATTAGAGGATGCTATTTTAAAAACTGGCAAAAAAAGGGAAAGGGTCTGTTATTCCACCTTCGGACGTGAACACAGCAGGGGACTGCCCAAGAGCACATGATGGCAAATCCGGGTCCTTACAGAAGCAATCCATTTTACAACAGAAAGATGAACTTAGATTGCCACAATCTGGCAATCCTTAATGAATTACTGGCACTGCCAATACACATCAAGGCTACCAAGCTGCCCACACGAGGAACCCCTCATCACGGCCTCTTGGTAGGAGGACAGGGCACCTGTGACCGGGTCTCGCCCCACCCAAGCCTTGAGGGCAACTATCCGCTCCCACGAAATGCAGAGGAACAAATACACCACCAGGTGCGACCAGCCAGAGCCAATGAACGCGCGTCTTCAATAAATAAAGTGGAAGGAAGCCACCACAAGGATGAATGAGAAGCTTTAGACTCAAAGGCACCTTTGAGAGAAACAAACCAAGCAGAGCTTGAACATCACACAGAAGTTACCGCAGTGTTTAGGGTCTGCCAGGCTTCCCAACAGGGTAGCGGGCAGGTGTGCTGGAAGCCGCGGAGCCTTTGTTCTCACCAGACGCGGTAGGGAAGGGGTCCTCGAGTACACGTGCCTCCCCTACCGTAGCTGCGCCAGGGCCAACAGGAACGTCACACGTGTGTGACGATTAGAAGACAATGATGCTCAGGCTCGCCTGTGACTGAGCAGAGTGTCTTGATCTAAGTTAACCAAAGACTTGGAAAGAATTCACCTGTTCGGAACAAGGACTAGACCCTGCCTGCCATCGTGGGGGGCAGCCCCCTCCCAACCTGCTCTGGCCAGGGCGACAAGGACCGCAGCGCGGCCCAGACGCTCGGGCCCAGGCCAGCTGGCTATGCACACCGCCCCTCTTGGGGCCGATGGCCACGCGGGGAACTAAGGACAGGCAGGCTGTGACCAAAGTATGGACGCCATGGCAGGCGCCTAGAACGGGCAGGAGCGGCACTCGGAAAGGGGGAGATCCCGGCCACCTCTCCTGCCAACACTTACCCTCTGATTTTCTTAATTCCTTTTCATCTCTAGACAACACTGGTAAGACATTAGTTTTTTGGAAGGTGAATACGTTTCTTCCTACCACCTTCAGATCCACGGGCCCTCACGCGTGGAGGAAAGCCAGCCCCAGCGGCCTGAGCCTGTGCTGACGAAGGGGGCCAGGGTGCAGGAGCCCGTGGGTGTGGGCTCCCACCGACAGACGGCTGTGCACACACAGAGGGTCGCCTGCCCCGCCGCGGCCGCCGAGGACCGGCGAGCGCCCTGGGCAGGGAGCTCCACAGCGCTGGGAGAGGGAGACACACTGCTCTGTTTCGGTCAGTGGCCCTAAGTTAAACATTAAACCCCATGAGCAGCGTCTGATCTCCACATTCTTCCACAAGTAACTTTAATATACATAAACCGTGGTTTATTTTAAAGAAAACTGCAGCCACAGGAAAATACTGACAGCTTCTTGTTCTTGTTAGAAGTTTGGAAAAAATGTTTTCAGGCCGGTACGACCTCACTATAACTTGTACTTTGTAACATATCCTCAAATTATTTGCTTCTCATAAAAACATCTTAATTTGACTTACTATGTGCTCTTTATTTTACTCTTACTGTCCCTAAGTGTTACCTATTTTCCTTCTCTCGGCCTGCAGGTCAGGAGGCGTACACGGCGAACTCAAGCGCTTAAGGGTCAATACAGACTTGGAGCGGCACACGGCAACCCTCTCCTCCGGTCCCGCCCCTCGTGAGCAGCCTTTACGATCTTTAACGGAATGCAGGTAAGAGACAAAAATATGTGGTGCTCCATTCTGTTACTTAGTAAGAAGGACAAAATAAGCATTTCATTAAAGGGGCTCATAAATCACCTGTTTCCCATTTTTACAGGCAGCATCTAAGGAATCTGTACAAAGAATAAAGAAAGAAATTCTATCTAAATTACCAAAAAGTACCATGCAAACATTTATAAAGAGATGAATTTAGCTTTATTCCCTTAAGAATACTCAGAGAAACAAATGCAAAGCCTTTTTAATAAAAAACCTTTAATTGTTAAAAAGCTACTATAAACCGTACACACTGGTATTTTACTTCTCTGGTATTTATCAAACATCTTAACGCAAGCTGCCTATCCATGTCTCTCTGCTTTTCTGACAAGTGCACACAAGGCAAAAAGTGCCATTTTATCATGTGTTGATGAGCATAATAAATAAATAAGTTATTTTGGTACTCCCCCCCCCCCCAGTCTTATAGGAAACCTTACAAGGAGATTTCTTCTTAAATGTACTTACTTTGTAATACGGTCAATGTTGGCAATTTGCTTCTGGTTCCGTATAATCTCAATGGCTGCCCAGAGATGCTGGATAGCTTTTGTATCCGCCTGTCGCCTTTTTGTTAGACGTGCCATGACCTGTTCACTTCTGTAACTGCAGGAATACAAGAACATAAGGGGGAAGAAAGCAAGGGTTACAAGATGGACCGCCTTCAGGGTACGTAGACCCGGTGCCTCCTGAGCGCCGGTGGGAGCTCATGCAGGACGGAGTGCGTCAAACTTCTCAGTTTCTACCGTCTACGTTACCAACTACTTTGTAAAAACTGTCATTCGCTTTATGACACTTTAAGGGCAAAGCGTTAAAAACATCTTCCCAAGAAGGACAAGTGGTCGCCCTACACTAACATATCAAAAACCGTGTACATTTCCGTCTCATTCCAAAGCCGACAGAAAGCAGAATCTCACTGTTCGGCACCAGGCTGTGTGTGACTGCAATCTGACAGGGCACTGGGAATGGAACTCGAAGTCCCAGTTCTTCGGTTCTTAGTTTATTATACTCCAATTCTGGATTTCGAGCTTATGTAGACAGACTGACAAATGCAAACAACGTTCTTTTTCTTTCCAAGTAATAAGGAGACTCTGTTTCTGACCGAGGCATGGAAGGCTGGGAGCCGGGGGCCCAGAGGAGGACGTGGGGGGCCCCCATCATCGGAAACGTTCCCAGGCTCGGGCTGGGGCAGCTGCTCTTTCCAGTACTCGGAACCAGTATCGCTATGTCGTTCAAATTTCAATATTCTGAGCGAAGCGAGGAGAAGAGCCCCCGGCTGCGTCAAGTCTAGGAGGGCCGCGGCTGCCTCCTGGGTGTCGGCGGGCAGTGCTGCAGCAGAGGCTCCCGCGCACTGGGACCCCTGCGGGCACAGAGGGACCGTCCTCCCACGCCGAGGCGCCGGGTCCCTTAATCACACAGGCTCGTGTGGGCAGCCCTCGGGCGTAAGGTGAACCCCAAACCTCCCTGACCTGCCCCTTCCTATGTTTCAGGGCAGGAGAATGAATGAAGGAAACTCATTCTCGACACCCTCCTGTGTCGCAGGACTGGCCGGCGGCCCCTAAAAGTCTCTGCTTCCCCTTCCCCCTTCACAGCCAAGTCCGTTCTCACTCTCCCTCTGGCAAACCCGGTGAAGCCAGCAGCCGCCGTCGGAGCCCATCGAGAGGCTCTTCCCGCGAGCCCGGGGCGCCGGCCGCCGTGGAACAAGGCAGTCGTGAGGGTGCCGGGGCCCCGCACGTCCTCCCACCGCCACGCGCCACAGCTGCAGCGTTTGCCGACGAGAGAGCGGCCAGGCGCACAGCCAGCCTCAAAGTCTGGGAAAACCCAAGGGCAATCGGTGGGTTCAGTAGACTTGGACGCGGAACCAACAGGAGCGATTACAATTAGAGTTTACGACGCGTGTTCGGAAAGAAGCGACTTGCAACCGCGCGGAGACCGCCTGCTATCCCGCTGCGGCGCACCCGCTCCGGCCGCCCCCAGCGCTGGGCCTCGGGGAGAAGGTCAGGCCCGGCCCGAGTGACATCGAATGGTGAGGGGCGGTAGTGCAAGTCGCCAGGTTCTGCAGACCCCCGGGCCCCACACCCCACCTCCAGCACACTTACGTTTTGACACACAGCGGGCGTCTGCTCCGGGGAAGGCACCGAACCCCACCACGGAGGGTTTAGGCGTGTAAGACCCGCGGTCCTCGCCCGACAAGAGCCTAGCACTGGCGGAGGAGGAGTCTGACACACGGGAACCCCTAACCGCACGGCAGGCGGAGGGCAAGGCCGCCCAAATGCGTCCTGGGGGAGTCCGCAGCCGGGGACACCACTTCCTGCTTACGGAACACTGCAGAGTGGTAAGCACATGGGGAAATTTAAGAGGAATCTCCTTAATTTCTTTAAAAGATACTTGGCTGTTCGAAGCCAAGATGCTTGCGATCAGCAGGCTACGACGCCCGAACGGGGCACAGTCAGGGTCAGGCAGTGATCATGTCACGGAGACAAGCAACTCAGCCTGTTCTAAGTACGTATGTGTACAGTTAGTTTATTCAGAACTACAGAAAATATATAAAACCAAAGCCAACATGTAACTATTCATATAACATGAACCACCAAAAGAACACAGGGGACGCTAAGAACAGAAACTCTAGACGTGATGTCACCAGACGGCTAGAGATGGTTAAAATCAAGACTAAAGAATTAAGTAATGCGTACTTCGGGCAAACAGATGTACAGTTAAAGCCAAAGACTTTTCAGATCTACCTGAACCTGAACGGTGTCACCACAGACACATAAATCGTAAGGGAGATGCCGGGGAGCCCAAAGGGAGCCTTTCAAAGGACGCAAGCAGAGCACAGCGAAGCCTGAGACGGGCTACAAAAGCAACAAAACCAGCCTCACCTATTAGGACAAGATCTCTTTAAAAAACCACCACGGAGACTTTCCCTTCTCACGAAATCTACGATCATCCGATCACTAACACAGCTCTGACGTGCCTGTGACACTCTTCGAGGCCCCGGGAGCAGAGCCCTGAGCCAGGCCACAGAAGTGATCTGGTGTTCATCAATAAAAGGAAAATCCTAGAAAATGAGTTCCTCAGACCCTTGGCACAGACAGCCTCTCAGTCCAGGTCTTCACGGACGTGGCCAGCCCCAGCCCTCCGCAGCCCTCCTTCCGGCGCGGGCGCTGCTCCTACCCCGGCTCCTCCGAACTCCCAAGTCTGCCCAGAGAGGCCGCCCTGCAGCCCGCGCTTGAGCGGTTCTCTGCCTTTCCCGCTCCTCCTCCGACGGCTCCCAACCAAACCCCCGAACTGAACTCGGCTCTCGTATGTATGTTCAAGCGACCGTGGGCTTACAGGCCTCTCACAGCTGTAGCACCTCGTGCAGTTAGAAATTCCCCAGGAGAACCTACCCATTCAACTAGGAAGGGACGGGCCTCATTCTTCCTTTCAAGGTGGCCTCGCGGTTAGGAACACGATAAGCTCTGATACGAAATGATGAAATTCAACATTTCCAGCTGTTATGTGAACAACGAAGTCCCAGAGGAAGCCTTCATTTGTGTTACAGCAAAGATTAAGATATTAAAAAAAAAAAAAAAACAACAAACAAAAACAAAAACCCTAAGACTAGAGAGATTTAACTCAGTCCTCAATCTTTTTTTTTGGCTCCTTCAGGAAGAGGAGCTCATTCAGAAAGTGATTCTCAAGAGGCTTATTGTTTAAAAAATAAAAACACAAAACCAAAAACTTGCCACTGATTTTTCCGCAATTTCTCTTATTGTGGCAAAGTACACATAAACGGCCATCACCATTTCTAAGTGTACAGTTCGGTGGCGTGAAATACGTCCACTCCACTGTGCAGCTGTCCCCACTGTCCCTCCCTGTAACTCACGTGGTCGTGTGAAACGGAGTCTCCGCACCCGCTGACCACTGGGTCCCCATCCCGTCCGCCCCCAGCACCCGCCGTTCCATTCCGCCTTTGTGACAAATCTAAGTCCCTCTCAGAGGGGGAATCGTACAGCACTTGTCCTCCTGTGCCCTACACGTCTCCCCTAACATGTCCTCAGGGTCCCCCACATTTTCCTCCTCTTCGAGCCTGAGTAATATTCCACCGCATGGAATGTATCTGCCCTTTTCCATACATCTGCGACGGACACCGGTGTTGCTTCCACATGTTGCTATTACCATGTGTACACACACCTGCCTTTGAAACCTCGCTTTCAGAAACACCCAGAGGCAGAGTTACCATACGATCCCGCAATTACAGGGCTCACTTTTTTTTTTAAGATTTTATTTATTTATTTGACAGACAGAGATCACAAGTAGGCAGAGAAGCAGGCAGAGAGAGAGGGGGAAGCAGGCTCCCCGCTGAGCAGAGAGCCCGATGCGGGACTCGATCCCAGGACCCTGGGACCATGACCCGAGCCGAAGGCAGAGGCTTTAACCCAATGAACCACTCGGGCGCCCTGACAGGGCTCACTTTTTAAAGACTTGCCATACTCTTCTCCACAGTGGCTGCCCCATTTTACCTTCCTGCCACTGGTGCACAAGGTTCTAATTTCTCCACGTTTTCATCAGTATTTGTAATTTTCTGGGTTTTGACAGTAGCCATCCTAACGGGTATGAGCTGGTCCACGTAATCCTGGCTAGCCCCCAGGTGATACCGACACTCTCCACCCCTCCAAATTCAGATTTAATGCGAGCCCTTCTACCTATGTATCTTCTTTCATATCCTGCAAACACTACAAACTGGAAGAAAAAATAAATCAGGGAATTAAAAATTAAGCAAAATAATGCAATACTTGGAGAAAAACACATATATGGGAAAACTCTGTATTGTAGGAATTGATAAACACGATAGTAAGGAGATTAAAACAGTGGGAGGCAGAGAAAAGAGTCCAAGAGGACCCACCAGGAGAACACACAGCATCAAGCATGTTCTGATGTCTCTGCTGGTGGTGGGTGGGCTCAAGTTTTGTTTTATTATTATACCAACAAATATGTTTTGTAAATTTTGTAATTTCATCAAATATTACATGGAATTTAAAATTTAATCTCATCGTATAATGTCATTTCTTTATTACTTAGGTTGTTAAAATTTTTCCAAATTCTACTTGCAATTGTTTTTTTCAGATTTTTATTTATTTATTTAACAATGAGAGCATAAGCAGAGGGGAGGAGCAGGGAAGAAGAAGAAGCAGACATCCCACTGAGCAGGAAGCCCGATGCAGGACTCCATATCAGGACCCCAGGAACATGACCTGAGTTGAAGGCAGATGCTTAACCGACTGAGCCACCCAGGCGCTCAAGTCTACCGTAATTTTTAAAAAATTTTTTACTTTACTTGTAATTTTAAGCTACTTTTATTGACAGTCTATTTATACCATTTTTCCACTTATATGTTAATATGTTTATATCTTAAGGTTATTCCTAAAATACTTTTGTCTTTTAGTAAACATTAAATGAAATTACACAGAAATATAGCTGACTATGTATTCTTTTATGATAACTTTTCTGATTAGAAGTCCTTTCACATTCAGGTCAGAAAAATATTTAAGTGTATTTTCCTATTTTTTAATTTTTAATATTGACTTCTTAACCCATCTGAGAATAACTATTTAAGAAGTAGTAACAGTAACCAGCTTTGTTTTGTAGATCAGTTTTCAGTTCACAGCAAAATCCCGCAGGAGATACAAAGTGTCCCATGTCCACACACATCTGCCACCTGCCCTGTTATCAATACCCCAAGCCAGAAATCACATTTGTTACAATCAGCAAACCTGCACTGACACGCCACTATTTTCCCCCAAAGACCACAGTTTCCCTTACGGTCCACTCCTGCTGCCGTAAACTCTATGGGTTTTCACACATGCATAAAGACAAGTATGCACCATCACAGAGTAACTTCCCTGTCCTAAAAATCCCGCGTCCCACCTATGCATCCCTGAATGTCCCCAGACATCGGCAACCAAGGGTTTCTTTACTGCCTCCGTCATTCTGCCTTCTCCAGAATGTCCTACAGTTGGAATCATACAGGATGCATGTGGCCTTTTCAGAGCGGCTCTTTTCACTTAGTAATATGCATTTAAGATTTCCTCCATGTCGGGATGCCTGGGTGGCTCAGTAGGTTGGACGACTGCCTCCGGCTCAGGTCATGATCCCGGAGTTCCGGGATCGAGTCCCGCATTGGGCTCCCAGCTCCACGGGGAGTCTGCTTCTCCCTCTGACCTTCTCCTCGCTCATGCTCTCTCTCACTGTCTCTCTCTCAAATAAATAAATAAAATCTTTAAAAAAAAAAAAAAAAAAGATTTCCTCCATGTCTTTTCATGGTGTGAGAGCTCATTTCTCTTTTAGTGCCGAATAACGTTCCTTTGTATTTTTATTTTTTATTTTTAAAATAAAATAATAAAATAAAATTTTATTTTTTAATTATTTTTTTTATAAATAAAAAAATTTTTTATAAATAAAAAAATAAAATAAAATAAATTAAAAAATGTATTTTTATTGTTTATTTCCCATTCACTGACTGTAAGACATCTAGGTTGCTCCCATGTTTTGGCAATTATGCATAAAGCTGCTCTCAATGACCGCGCACAGGTTTCTACGCGTACGTTTTCCGGTCCTTTGGTAACTAACAAGCAGTGCAACCGTTGGATCCTACAGTAACAGAACATGCACGCGTCTCCTGAAGTGGCGGCACCACCCAGCACTCCCGCCGGCTCTGCTCCGCCGGCTCCCGTCACTGGCGCTGGGCGCTGTCCCTCGTCTGGCTGTCCCCCGTGCTCACAGGTGTGTGGTAGTAAACCAGCGCTGTTTCACTTTGCAGTTCTCCGGGGACACAGGGCACCGAACGTCTCTTCGCACATTCTCCTTCCACCTGTGTATCGTCCGCAGTGAGCTCTCAGTTTAAATTTGTTGTTCACTTTTTAATCAGGTCCATTTTCTTAGCATTTTAAGTAACAGTCCTTTATCAGATGTGTCTTTTACAAATATTCTCCCAATATGTGGCTCGTCCTACCACTCTCTTCACACTGCCCTTCACAGAGAAAAGGTTTTAATTTTAACCAAGTCCAGCTGATCAATTACTACTTTCCAGGGGTCTGTCTTGGTGTTGTATCCAGAAAGTCACTGCCATACTCAAGGACAGGTGGGTTGTCTCTTACGTTATTTTCCAGAAGTTTCACAGTTCTGCATTTTACATTTTAGGTCCATGATCCATTTTGAGTTAACTATGGTGAAGTGAATAAGGTCTGTGTCTAGATTCATTTTTCTGCATGTGGATGCACCGCCGTCCCAGCACCATTTGAGGAAGACATGTCATTTGCTCCATTATGCCGCCATTCCTCCTTTATCGAAGATCATTGGCTATGTTCACGTGGGTCAACTTCCGGGCTCTTCCCTCTGTTCTCCTGAGCCTTTTGTCTGCTACTTTACCAATACTACCCCATCTTAATTAACATAGCTTTATAGTAAGTCTTGAAATCTCTAATTTGTTCTTCTCCTTCAGTATTGTATTAGCTATTCCGGATCTCCTGTCCCTCCATACGAATTTTAGAATCACTTTGTTGATATCCAAAATATGACTTCCTGGGGTTTTTACTGCGATAGCATGGAATCTATAGATCAAATTGGGAAGAACTGACATGTCGCCAATATTAAGTCTTCCTATCCATGAGCAAGGGTGCCCTCTCCATTCATTTCATCGGAATTTTGCTGTTTTCCTCATATAGACTTTACACATATTTTGTCAGATCTGTACTTAAGCACTCCATTTGGAGGGTGGTAATGCAGATATAATGTGTTTGACCTTAAAGTCCACTTGTTTGTTGCTGGTACACAGGAAAGTGATAGGCTGTTACATATTAATGTTCTTGTCATATGACCCTGCTACAATCGGTTATTAGTTTCAGGTCAATTCTTTCAGATTTTCTGTGTAATCATGTCATCTGTAAATGAAGACAATTTCTCTCTTCCAAATCTGTATACTTTTATTTCCTTTTCTTGTCTTATTGCCTCACCTAGGACCTCCTGTCCAGTGCTGAAAGGGATGGTAGGAGGAGACATCCTTGCTTTGTTCCCAATCTCAGCAGGAAACATCATTAAGTAAGATGATGTTAGTACAGGACTTTGGTAAGTAGACTGTACCAAGCTGAGGAAATGCCTCTCTATTCCTAGTTTGCTGGTTTTTATTATGAACGGGTGTTGGGTTTTGCCAAAAAAATTTTTCCCATCTATTAATGACGTGATTTATCTTTAGCCTGTTGGTATGATGGATTACACTGACTGATTTCCACATATGGAAGCAACCATGCATACCTGAGACAAACCCCATTTAGTCATGGGGTGTAATACTTTTTATACAATGTTAGATTCGATTTGCTAATATTTTGTTGGAGATTTTTACATTTATGTACATGAGAGATACTGGGCATCTCTTCTCTTGTAATGTCTTTGTCTGGTTTGGTATCAGGGTATTGCTGGTCTCACAGAAGAGTATGCCTTCTGCTTCTACCGTCTAAAAGATAGTGGAGAATAGGTATAAATTCTTCCATAAATGTTTGGGCGAATTCACCAGTGAACCCATCTGGGCCTGGTGCTTCCTGTTCTTGAAGTTTTATTAATTACTGATTCAATTTATTTTACACAGGCCTACACAAACTATTTCTTCTTGCAGAAGTTTTGCCAGATCATGTCTTTCAAGGAACTGATCCATTTCATCTCAGTTGTCAAGTCTGTGGGTTCAGAGATGTTTGTAACATTCCTTTATTATCCTTTCACAGCCGAGAGGATCAGTGCTGACGGCTCCTCTGCCCCCCTCCCCCTTTTCCTGCTCATTTTACACTTCTAATATTAGTTATTTGTATCTGTTTTTAAGTTGGCTTGTCAAGAGACTCACTGGTTTTATTGATCTTTTCAAATAACTAGATTTTGACTTCATTTTACCATTGATTTCCTACTGACAATTTCATTTTTCCGCTTTTTTTTTTTTTGGTTGTTTACTTTGGATTTAATTTCTTCTTGCATGCTAAGGTGAAAGCTTGGAATACTGATTTCAGATCTTTCTTCTTTTCTAATATATATATTCAACGTTATAAATTTCCCTGTAAGGACTGCTTTTGCTGTATTCTACAAACTTTGATATTTTAATTCTCATTTAATTCAGATTTCTAAAAACTTTCTCAAGACTTTTCGACCTGTGTGTACTTTCATGTCCAAGTACCTGGGATTTCAAGCTATCTTTCTGTTATTTCTATTTTGATTCCACTGTGGTCTAACAACAGAACAGACACTGTTATTTCTAATCTTTTCAGATTTATTAAGTTGTATTCTACGGCTGAGAATGTGAGTGTTCTTTGTGAGCCTCTTCAGGACTCTTTTTAATCTCTGATTCACCATTTGGAGTGATATGTCTAAACTGCAGTTCTACTAGATATTTTCTGAGATTCTTGATCTGGTTTGGAATTGGACATTACTTTGGGAAAATTTGCAGTCACTACTGCTTCAAATCCCGTTTGTTCTTTTTCTCTTTCATCTCCTGTGGATATTCCCACTGGGTATAAGTTATACCTTTCGTAGCTGCCCCCATTGTCCCAGAATGTCAGTTTTCTTTTTTTTTTTTTCAGTCTTTCTTCTCTTTGCTTTTCAGTTTTCAAGTTTCATATTCTCAAACTCAGAGATTCCTTCCTCAGCAATGTCCAATTTACTAATGATCCCACCAAAAGCATTCTTCATTTCCATTACAATGTGTTTGGACTCTAGCATTTTTTGGACATTTTTAGAATTTTCATCTCTGTTTACAGTATTCATCTAATCTTACATGTTGTATACTTTTTCATTAAAATTCTTAGCATTTTAATCTGTTTTTTAGGGTACCTGGGTAGCTCTGTAAAGTGTCTGTTCTCAGCTCAGGTCATGATCCCTGGGTCCTGGGATTGAGCCCCATATTGAGCTCCCTGCTGAGCGAGGAGTCTGTTTTTCCCTCTCCCTGCTCATTCTCTAATAAAAAAAATTTTTAAAAACAACAACTCTTAAAAGCATTAAAAACTCCTGTTCTGATAATTCCAACATCCCTGCCAAAGCTGACCCAGGTTCATATGGATGCTTGTTCAGGGTCTTGTGTGTTTGTTTTGCCTTTGAGTAGACTTTACTTTCCTTTGAAAGGTGGACATGAAGTCCGAAAGCAAAAGCAACTGCATGAGAAGGCATTTAGTAACGCAGCATGAGGTGTGGGGAAGGGAATGCTTTCTGGAGTCCCAGGATTAGTCTCACGGTTTTGGTGAGCCTGCACCCCTGCACTGTGAACTTTCCAAGTACTTCTCAGCTTTGTCTACCCCATTAGATGGGACAGGATTACTCGAGTGAGCCAGCAGAAGGGGCAGTCCCCTTTCCTAGGTCCGTAAGGCTCAGGTGAGTTTCTCTTGGAGGCAGGCCTTGTTACGGAGAGCAGAATGCTCTGGCATATTTTAAAATGGTTCTTTCTCCCCCCACTCAACAGAACGGCAAGGGGACTTTTCTCCAATATCCACAGGGTGGGCCCGGTAGAGTTTCTGGGTAGAGGAGTAAGAGCTCCTTCTCCTCCAGTAAGTCTTACCGAAGTGCGGGGGACCCCGAGGACTGAGTCTCCCTAGGTTTTGACTCGGACTTGGCCACCCTGAGCCTGTGGAAGTTCATCGGTCACATTCAGGTCTTCTTAGCACTGGTGCCTGCAGCTGTTTCTGTGGGAGGGTTTTCACTCCAGTAGTTCTGTTTTTGTGTCTCTCCTACTTTTGTCCTGTGGCCTCACTGCCTTCGTAAGTCTCAGTACATTTGTTGGTTTTTCAGTTCTGCTTTTTACTTGTTATTAGGATGGAGTGGCAAATTCCAAGCATCTGACATGCCCCCAGTTACTTTTTTAATATGACAGAAGCTGAAAACAGAGAAGGGCATCCCAGAGAGTGATCAATTGTCCTAGCACGGTTTACTTAAAGATTTCTTCCTTCGCTAATGAAATGTGATATACTTCTAACCGTCAGGTCCTAATCTGTACTAGCCTTCGTGTGCTTGATGTGTCTGGCTTTGGTTAGTATCTCACAAAAGATATTCATTTACTCCACTTTGCTTATTAGTCACAGTCAAGTCAAAGTCACAATCGGGCTATATTCAGCCTCTACCACAACCACCTGCGCACATGAAGGCTACAGCGACAACTCAGGCCGCACTGCAGACTTTATGCCCCTAAGGACTTGTACCATGAAGTGCACAATAAGCACCTACAGACTGAATACATTCCCGAATGAACCTTGAGATTAAAAAACAAAAATAAAAGGAGAAATGAAGCTAGTCCAGTCTATGACAGTGACTGGTTGGCTACTAAGTCTCAAGACTAAAGAACACTGTTCCCTAAGCCCCAGAGCCACAGCTGCTGTCCCACTTCCAGATGTGGCGAGTACCGAACATCTGGACACGTAACTACTACACTTTGAATAAAATTGAGTTGTGTATGACCACTCGGGTATACGTGCCCATTAACTGTTGGAAATCTGGAATAAAAATTACTAAACAGAACATTACATTCTTTAACAGCAAAGTACCTGCCCGTGAGAACCCGAAAACCTGAACTGAAAAGGAAAAATCTGAAAAGGCATCAAAGAACTAACAAACAGGGACGCCTGGGTGGCTCAGTTGGTGGGACGACGGCCTTCGGCTCAGGTCATGATCCCGGAGACCCGGGATCGAGTCCCGCATCAGGCTCCCAGCTCCACGGGGAGTCTGCTTCTCCCTCTGACCTTCTCCTCGCTCATGCTCTCTCACTGCCTCTCTCTCAAATAAATAAATAAAATCTTTAAAAAAAAAATCTCTCTCAAATAAATAAAATCTTAAAAAAAAAAAAAAGAACTAACAAACAGTGAACATTTACAAAATTTAAGATCAAGGAAAACAAAAAGCAGAGAGGTAAGTCACAATTCTCCTATATAGGCACCTGGCAAATCTGTGGGAGCAGCTAAGAACAGGAGCAAAGCTTTCAAAAGATCCAGGCTAAGACGATTACCGCTGGAACTGAATGCCTAGTACGGGAGGAGGGCGGTGTAATCCCTCAAACTTCAAGCCTGGACACCAAAGGGCTACATCCTAGCAGTAAGAAAACTGCAAAGAATTCAATCTTCACATATAAAATAGTAGCAAAAAATGAAAGGGGCTAACTAGTTACAAAATTAACTACCATTTTTCTCAGACTTCAAATCATCTCAACTGCCGACGAGATTAATGTCATCTAGGACCACTGGGGCCCCGGGCTGCCTGCCGGAAGCAAACCGAAATCCTCTTCGGATGACATCACCCTGAGTTTCACCTCATTCCTATGATTTTTCACTGGTCTCTGGAGCACAAGCAAAAATAACCAAACCCACACAGAGTAAGATGGTATCTCCAAAGGGCAAGAAAAGTAGAACAGGACAGAACTGCAAGAAGAGGTTGAGAGGGTGTGCTATCAGACCCAGCCTTTACCATAACAATGCCCCAGATGTTTAAGAAATTAAAAGATTCGTAACTTCAGCAAAGAACGTGAAACGAAAAGAAGTTAGATGGGAAGGACAGAACTGAAAAGCCCTGTGACCGGGGCGCTCCATGAACCGGTCAGCTCAGACTCCACACAGATCTGAAGAGGGACTTCGAGAGCTGGAGGACGATTTTCAAAGGAAGCATCCGAAGAGAGCACGGACAGGCCGGGGCACGGGGCGCACACGGGCACAGCAAGGGCCAACCCGTCTCATGCAACCCTAAGAACAGGGAAAAGGAAGACAGAAGAGCATCAATAAGAGAATTTTGAGCCTGGACTTAGGACAAAAACTCAGCTATATGCTGCTCTCAAAAGACAAATCTTAGGGACGCCTGGGTGGCTCAGTTGGTTGGACAACTGCCTTCGGCTCAGGTCATGATCCCGGAGACCCGGGATCGAGTCCCGCATCAGGCTCCCAGCTCCACGGGGAGTCTGCTTCTCCCTCTGACCTTCTCCTCGCTCATGCTCTCTCACTGCCTCTCTCTCAAATTAAAAAAAAAAAAAAAAAAAAAGACAAATCTTGAATATAAGGACATAAAAAGTTTGTAAAGAAAAGAGTAAAAAGAAAAAAGTACCATGTAGAAATATTATTAAAAAGAAAGCTGGGGGAGTCTAGGTGGCTCAGCTGGTTAAGCGTCTACCTTCGGCTCAGGTCATGATCTCAGGGTCCCGGGACTGAGTCCTGTATTGGGCTCCCTGCTCCACAGGGAGCCTGCTTCTCCCTCTGCCTGCCACTCCTCCTGCTTGTGCACCCTCTCCCTTTCTCTCTCTCTAATAAACAAAATCTTAAAAAAAAAAAAAAAAGCAAGCTAGGAAGAGTGTAATAACTAAGAAAAAAGAGGGTCATTTCACTTTAATAAAAAATTCAACTTATTTAGGAAATATTCTAAGGTTTATGTACTTAACATAATGTCAAAATATATAAAGCAAAACAATCGACCAAGAAAAACTGACAAATCCAATCAAACATTCTAACTTCTCTCTCACAGCTGACAGAGAAACTTTACAAAAGCACTTAACAAACCGGACCTAATCTGTAAAAACCTCTGCCGTCACGAGTGCCCGAGTGCCCGAGTGCCCGGGGACACACCCTCCGCTCACACCCGCGGACCACATCCAGGAGAGCAAGCCTCATCAATTTCAAAGGACTGAGATTACATAGTTTGCTCTCTGCCCACAGTAGAACTGAAGAAAACCAGCAACAAAAGAGAACACAAAAGTTCCTATGTTTTTGGAAACTAAAAACATGGTTTTTTCCATTTCTAATTATTTTTATTAACATATAATGTTTTTATAGCCCCCAGAGTACATGTCTGTGAATCGTCAGGCTTACACACTTCCCAGCACTCACCATAGCACACACCCTCCCCAATGTCCATCACCCTATCCCTACCCTATCCCTCTCCCTACACCCCACCCCTCAGCAACCCTCAGTTTGTTTTGTGAGATTAAGAGTCTCTTATGGTTTGTCTCCCTCCCAATCCCATCTTGGTTCATTTTTTCCTTCTCTACGACCCAGCAATTGCACTACTGGGTATTTACCCTAAAGATACAAACGTAGTGATCCGAAGGGGCACGTGCAACCGAATGTTCATAGCAGCAATGTCCACAGTAGCCAAACTATGGAGAGAACCTAGATGTCCATCAGCAGATGAATGGATAAAGAAGATGTAGTATATAAAAAACATACTTTTAAATAACATAAAGGTCACTGAAAAAGTCACAGTAAAAATCAAGAAATACAACAAAAAGAATGAAAATATAATGAAAGGAATGAATACTAATCATCAAAAGTTTTAAGATGTACTTGAAATTTATAGCCTAACTGCATGTATAATGGGTGGGGGCACTAAAAAGCAATAATCTAAACATCCATCTTGAGAAAATCTAAAATAAAAAACCAAAAGATTGGAAGGAAATTACACACACAGACACCACACACACATATGCAGAACAGAAATTAATGAACTACACAACAAACATACGAGAGAGACTTAATAAAAGGAAAAGCTGATTATCTGAAACAATAAGCCTGATAATCTCGTGGTTAAACTACCACATGACTACCAAAACAGACACAAGAAGAAACAGAGAACCTGAAGAAGTCTTTATCATTTAAAAAAGGTTAGACTGATGATTAAAACTTTTCCCACAAAGAAACACTCTAGAACCACAGAGCTTCCATCTTATAGTCTAGGAAACATTTCAAGAAGAAAAAAAAAAAAACCCAATCTTACAGAAATTTTCTGAGAATAGAAAAAGAGGAAATAGTCCCAAGTTGTTATGTGACATCAGTGTAACCTGATATCAAAACTTGGAAGGGACACTGAAAGTTATAGGCCTATCTCATTCATATTCATAATCCAAAAATCCTAATAAAAATAACAGCAAATCAAGTCCAGAAATACAAAAAGTACAATACAATGTGACCAAGTTTGTTACAATCCTTGCAATTCACCCATTAACAGAGTAAAGGAAAATATTAAATCAGATCAATAATGCAGAAAAACACTGGATAAAATTCTTCATTCATTCAAATACTCAAAGCAAAATAGGAATAGAATGGAAACTCCTTAATCCAAAAAAGGGTACCTCCATAAAACCAACACCAGAAAAACTGGACTCAATGAAAAGATGAAAGTTTTAGCTCTACAAATGAGAATGAGTTAAGATGCCCATACTCACCACTTGTATTCAGCATCATGCTGGAGACCTAGTCAGAGCAATACGACAAGAAATAAGATATATATGATTGGAAAAGAGTAATTACAACTGTCATTTGGAGATGAGCTGCTTCTATCTATAGAGAAACCCCCCAAAATCTACAGATTAATTATTAAATTAATAAATGTCTTCGAGGGACGCCTGGGGGGCTCAGTTGGTTAAGCGGCTGCCTTCGGCTCGGGTCATGATCCCAGCGTCCTGGGATCGAGTCCCACATCGGGCTCCTTGCTTGGCAGGGAGCCTGCTTCTCCCTCTGCCTCTGCCTGCCACTCTCTGCCTGTGCTCGCTCTCTCTGACAAATAAATAAATAAAATCTTTAAAAAAAAAAAAGTTAAAAAAAAATAAGTAAATGTCTTCGATAATATCAGGAGATCGGAGAGGAGGTGGGGTTTATGCCCATCTCCTGTCTCTAAATCTCAGAACTGTTGCTGAACTCAGCTAAAAGGCACGTGTTGCATGTTAGAACAGACATAAGTGAGGACAGCCTGGTGGCTCAGTCAGTTAAGCGTAGGACTCTCGATTTTGGCTCAGGTCATGATTTTGGGATCCTGAGATCAAGGCCAGTGACAGGCTCCACATTCAGTGGGGAGTCTGCCTGAGAGTTCTGTCTCTCTCCCTCTGCTCCTCTCCCTGCGTGCACATGCTCACTCACTCTAAAAATAAATAAATCCTAAAAAAAAAAAAAAGATTGGGCATAAATGCACTTCCTGACTAGCCCTAGCAACCAATCAGGTTTAGATTAGTTTAACTGTAGCCACACCAGCACCAACCGCATTTCATTTAAAACAACTTATATAAATTCCCTCTTTCCTCTTTAAAAACTCTAACCTCCTTTTTCTCTCTGGAGCACAATACTGATTTGGTCAACTCTATCTCCCAGTTGGCAATCCTTGAGATTCTAAATAAATGCACATATTTTAATTTGCAGGTTGCAGTTTTGTCTTTCATTGGTCAACCCTAGTAACAATGAATAAATGAAAAAAAAAAGGATATAATTTGCAGAGGCCCTTGGATGGTATAGTCGGTTAAGAGTCAGACTCTTGGCTTTGGCTCAGGTCGTGATTTCAAGGTCCTGATTCAAGTCTGACAACAGGCTCCGTGCTCAGTAGAGAGACTGTTTAATACTCTCTCCCTCTCCATGACATTGGGAGAAGGAGAGGAGAAGGGTGTCGGGGGAAATCGGAGGGGGAGACAAACCACGAGAGACTGTGGACTCTGAGAAACAAACTGAGGGTTTTGGAGGGCAGAGGAGGGGGGTGGGAGGTTGGGTGAGTCTGGTGGTGGGTACTGAGGAGGGCATGTATTGCAAGGAGCCCTGGGTGTGATGCATAAACAATGCATCTTAGAACACTGAAAAAATAAAGTTAAAAAAAAAAAAAAAAAGATTCCCTCTGCCCCTATCTCCCCCAAATAAATAAATAAAACTTTAAAAAATACATCATTTACAGTATCATCCAAAAAAGTCAGATCCAGGAATAAATCTAACAAAAGATATGCAAGATTTCTATCCAGAAAGCCACAAAACATTCAAATAAAAATGACTTAAATAATGGGAAAATACCTCATATTCACAGATTAGAAGATTAATATTGTAAAAAATGTTCTTTCCCAAATTGATTTAAAATTCAGTGCAGGGACGCCTGGGTGGCTCAGTTGGTTGGACGACTGCCTTCGGCTCAGGTCATGATCCCGGAGACCCGGGATCAAGTCCCGCATCAGGCTCCCAGCTCCACGGGGAGTCTGCTTCTCCCTCTGACCTTCTCCTCGCTCATGCTCTCTCACTGCCTCTCTCTCAAATAAATAAATAAAATCTTTTAAAAAAAAATAAATAAATAAATAAAATAAAATTCAGTGCAAATCTAATATTCTAATAGAATTTTGTGTGTAAAGTAACAAAAGGGTTCTGAAATTTACATGGAAATATAAACGGTCAAGAATATTTATATGGAGGGGCGCCTGGGTGGCTCAGTGGGTTAAATCCTCTGCCTTTGGCTCAGATCATGGTCTCAGGGTCCTGGGATCAAGCCCTGCATCGCATCGGGCTCTCTGCTCAGCAGGGAGCCTGCTTCCTCCTCTCTCTGCCTGTCTCTCTGCCTACTTGTGATCTCTCTCTGTCAAAATAAATAAAATCTTAAAAAAAAGAATATTTATATGGAAATGTAAATGGCCCATAATATAAACAAGTAAGTAACAAGGACATAATGAATAAAATATAATTGGAAGATCTGATACCATATATCAAAATTTACTGTAAGCTACAGCAATTAAGGCTGTGTCAAATAAGGATTTGGTGACAAAGGGTCATAAATTCATAGAAAGTAACAGAGAACCCAAGAAGACACCCATGCATCCATGGGCACTAGACGTCTGTGACGAAGAAGGCCCTGCAGAGCCCTGGATTTGAGGGAGGCTCCCCAGAAACAGTGCCGAGTCAATCAGACACCCACCTGGGGAGAAGAAAATTAGACAACCAGTACAACACACAGCAACATTAATTCCCAAGAGATTACATAAACACATAAGTTTCTAAAGGAAGTGTGGCATACTTTTTCATGATCTGAAATGGAGAAACCTTTCTTATATGGAAACCCATCAATAGTAACCTGCTAAATAGGACTGCACTAAAATTTAAAATTTCCTGTTAAAGCAGTATCATTAGGGCAGTAGAAATGAAAAGACAAGACCAAGTACAAGCAAGGAACGAGCCGAAGGAATTGACACACTCTGCTAATCGAAGCCTAAACTGTACACTGCTTTCAACAACAGTTTGGAATTTATGTTAAAGATGAACGTTCTACTGCTGGGTGTACACACTCAACAGAAATCATGCACGTGGTCGCCAAAAGATACATCCAAGAATTTCAAGGCACTGGGAGAGCTCAGGTGGCTCAGTCAGGTTAAGCATCTGACTCTTGGTTTCAGTTCAGGTTGTGATCTCAGGGTCACGAGACCCAGCCCTGCTTTGGGGCTCTGCGCTCAGCACAGAGTTCTGCTTAAGACTCTCCTTCTGCCCCTACTCCCCAACACACATACCCTCCCACTGTAAAATAAACAAATCTTAAATAAAATTTAAAAAAGAATTTCACCACTGCAGTACTTGTAATAGCCCGGAACTGGCAGTGAGTCCGCATCCAGGACGCCCGCTGTCGGCAGACTGGATACAAGTACCCTGGTTTAGTCACACCAAGAAACAGAGTAGCAACTATGTAACAGTGAAACTGAATGAACTATCTAAATGTAACAGAAAGCCACTCAGAAAATAATCCATGATAAAACTAAAGGCAGAGTTCAAACACAGTTGATCAGAGAAGTTCTAAGACCAGAGAAGTGAGGACAATGAGGAATTCTCCTCTCTGGGGTGAGGGTACATTCTGCAATGCTGTTAGGACTCTGTTTCTCAGGGTGCCTGGGGGGCTCAGTTGGTTAAGCATCTGCCTTCAGCGCAGGTCATGATCTCAGGGTCCTGGGATCAAGTCCCACCCACATCAGGCTCCCTGCTTCTCCCTCTGCCTCTGCCCCCCATTAGTTCACGTGCTCTCAGATTTAAAAGAATAATAAAAAAAAATTTTTTTTTTAACTTAGAGTCTGTTCCTCCACCTGGATTGTGATTATATGGGTATATTTACTTAGTGACAATTCACTGAGCCATGCATTATGCTAAAATTGCCAAGCTCGCATTCCTTTGTTTTCCCTCCAAATTTTTTTAAGAGGGAGAAGGTTAACACAATGTAAACAATATCCTTATCTGTATTTACCCACTAGAAAACATTCATTCACTGAAAAATAACATGTTATTTAAGTAAGTCACAGATCGTTCTATGCACACATATCACTTTGCATATAACTACAGGAAAGAAACTGGGACTTATAAGCACTGAAGAGCTACTGATAATTCTGTATTCCTTACAGATTGCCTTAAAAACTTAAAACACACCAAATCATTTCCATCTAGATTGTGTATTTGCCAAATGATTTTACAATTAAAGAAAAAGGCTGAACCATCCACAAAAGTGTGAGTGTGTGCCTGACTACCTTGAAGCTAAGCCAGACTGAGCTTGCACAAAGAGAAGGACTGCCACAGGACGACCTCCAAGGACACCGTGACAATCACGGGAAAGGAAGCTCCATGGAGATCTGGAAAGGGCAGCTGTGGGATGGTGGAGACAAACCGACTGCTTACCCTCCTCCACGTGCTGTGGACTTGCTCAAGGGAAGTGCAAACTCCATTTTCAAGAAATTTCTGAATTATCATAATAGTGCATCTGTCCTAAATTTATGTGGTGCTGAGAACTTGGGGGCTCAGTCAGTTAAGTGTCTGCCTTCGCCTCAGGTCGTGATCCCAGGGTCCGGGGAGTGACTCCTGCATGGGGCTCCCCACTCAGCAGGGAGTCTGCTTCTCTGTCTACCTTGTCTGCTGCTCCCCCCTCCTTCTGCTCTCTTTAAATAAAGTCTTAAAAAACAAACAAACAAACAAACAAACAAACGGTATGTGGTGCTTCCCTAGTTGAGTCCCTGAAACCAAAATGCACCTCAAAGAAGGGAGGTGGGAAGTGATGATGGCAGGAACCTCTAGAAACTCTCACCTGCCCAGGAAACAGCTCATAGTTGGAAAACATCAAACCAAGGTGCTTTGGGTTCATGCAATCTTCTGGCTCTATGTTCTTAGACTTGAATTCATGCCTAAAGGACCACGAAGCCTTTAAAAGGTAAACGTTGCACTTAATTCCTGGCGTAGGACCATCAGATTGGTAAATGGACCAGTTAAAAGACTATCCCTTGAACATGTAATGGATTTATTAGGAAAATGCAAATCACAACTACAGTAAGATAAAATAAAAAAGGAATCTTTTAAAGATTTTTGTGCTTTTAAGTTATTTTGCAATAGTCCCTGCAGTAATCATTTATGGCTAGTAGACTATTTTTTTCTATGAAGTTAAAGGTAAAGATAGTTGTATTTGAGTTTTAAAATCCTACTTTAAAGTAGGATGATCTCGGACATGTATCAGTCTTCAGTGTCAGCGACACGGAGACTCAAGCTCTGGCAGACGCGTCGTCCGACACCAGCCAACAAGGAACCCCCAGAGCCAGCGCGGGACGCAGCGCGCAGATTTGAAGAGGAACACGACAGCCTTTGCGGGGAACATGTAAGCAGCACCAAGTGAAGCGTTTTTCCTGTTATGCCTCATGGGATTTTAGCTACTTCGCAATCCGCTTTTAGGAGGAATAATACGAATACTTCACCGCAGACACGCATTCACACAGACGCTAAGACCTAAATGGCATGTCTTGCCGCGTCTGAACACGCGCATTCTCTTCAACGGGGCAACTGAGTGTGAGAAGCCCCGGGCAGCTCCGGCGGACAGCTAACGCGGAACGCCTGCGACGGCCGCCTGCGCGGGTGAGGACACAGGCGTGAGGACCAGGTGGCCTTCCCGCAGCGGGACCGCAGAAGGCGCCCCTCCGGTCACACTCCCCGCACCCATCGCGCGGCCTGCGCGCTGGAGACCAGATGCAGCGCGCACCGTGGGGGCCGCCGGCGAGCGGGAGGGGCCGCAGGTGCCCGCCGAGAGCCGCCGCCGCACCTGCCCTGGGCTCCCGCCCTGGGCTCGTCCTCAAGGGCCCCGCCACGCCCACCCCGGCTGCGGCGCTGCTGTCCTGCGCCAAACACACTCCCGCGCGGGGATGGCATGTGCGTCTGCGTGGCCGACTCCACGCGGAGCCCCAGCATCCAGGAGCCCTCCGTGCTTCCTCCTGGCTTTGCTCACAACAAAACCTAAACTAGTCCGCTCGTTCCTACGTGTCCCATCCTCACAGCCACCACCCCCACGCACCGCGTCCGAACCCGAGCCGCCCCCGACGAGACGCCACGCGCCGGGGCCGGGACCCGAGCCGTCCGCGAGACCCCACGCACCGCGTCCGAACCACCCTCGAGACCCCACGCGCCGCGGCGGGGACCCAAACCGCCCCCACCAGACGCACAAGAACTGCGTCCCATGTGGCTACTGGTCAGGAAAGAGCCTGTACGTGACCCAGAGCTCTGGCTTCTCTGACCAGGAAGAGCTCATCTGATTGCACAAAAGGTTCAAGACGGGGCCAGGAGAGCCAGAGGGGCAGAGGAAGGCAGGGAGGGCAGGGGAGGGCGAGGGCAGAAAAAGCAAAAGGAGAGGGAGGCCAGCAGGAGCTCAGGACAACAATGTCTGCAAAGGCTACCGCTGGCTGCGGTGGAACTAACACATCGGTGGGGAGAAAAGATTACTTGGACTTGATCTGGGCAATCAAAAATGAGGACATGGACATATCTCCGCGGGTGGCCGCTGAGTCCGGCGTTTCAGCTGAGGCTGACAGAGGAAGGGAGAGCAGCAGGCTCTGACTGGGGACCCAAGTCCACGGATCTCCGAGACATCGGTTCTCAAGTGGATGCCCCGCGGTGCTGAGGACTGAGAGCAGGAGCTGACCCGCACCGTCACTGCAGGTCAGACTGCCCAAGAGACAGCGGGGTAGACAGAGACCCTGGCCCACCATGGAAGGATGAGACCCAGGACATTTGGTCTGGGAAGGAGACATGACCGAGGGGCAGATCCAGAAGTCCTACAGACAGGACACTAAGGAGTGCAAAGTGCTGCTGAGAAGCCCCAGAAAGGAGGGAGAAGTGTGCACCAGATTTAGCACAACCTGGGTCCCTGGTGACCGGCAGCACGAGCCAGACTGGAGTGGCTTCAGGAGTCAGTGGGAAGGGGAGGCGCAGAAATGGCCGAGAGAACACGGCCGAGAACACTGACGGCGAAAAGGGACAGATGAGATGAAGTTGCAGGAAAGAAATGGGAAACCACGTGGTCTGTGGTTCGTTCAAAATTTATCCTCCGTTTACTGAAATCCATGGATCAGATCTGTTTTAATCCAAGAGTCCCAACCCTCCCTACCCGACTCTGCTATCCTAAGGTGGTCACTGTCAACCGCCTTTGGTCTTGTTTTGGGTACGTACCTCAGTGTACCCCACTCAGTAAACCCCACGATCACCCCGTCCATCTCTTTCACGCACTTTCCTCCCCTCACCCTTCCTTTCATCTTCTCAACAGTTCCACCACGATTTCCGAGTAAGTCAATACTCAGTGTCTACATTTTTAGGACGATGCAAACATTACTGAGACAAGGCTTCCCCTCTCCATGCTCTGACCCACACATTCAACTGCTCCCAAGTGTACCCCACATCTTCGCTCCCCCAGGACCCTCGTGTACCACTAGGGCTCCAGCAAGATCCCCCCTAGGCAGAGAGACCATCCGGGGCCTGCAAACCACTGTTCACAGACCATACCCTGCTGTTCACAATGGGAATGCGAGCCCAGAAGCCAGGGCTCCATCACGGCCAGATGGAAGTCGAGACCTCCTAATACCCGTTTTCATGTGGCATCGCCCATCTCCAGTGGGCCTCGATCACAACTGCTCCAGTCTACCCTTGGCAGGTAACAGACTGCATGAGTCCTGTAAGACAGAAGAGGGTAGGGACTAGGGAAGGTGCCGGGCATAGTGCTACACGGACCAGGGCGAATTACCCTGGTCTCGAAACCCCGCCATCCACCCTGCCACCAGAGCAAACCTGCTACTTCTAGTTCCTGAGATTCCCACTACGGTGGGGTCCAAACTGGCCTTCTGACCCTTCCCTCTAAGTACTTAGCTATGCTGCCTGCTAAATCAAACACCACCACACACTTCCTTCCCATTTACAAAACGCTTATGACATCTCGTCTATGCTCTAGTTCATCTTTCCTCTTGTCCTCATAGGTTTAGGTACTTTTCTCTTCTTAATAGGATTTCAGGAAAGAACACACATCCACTGCATCACACATGGCCAAAAGGCACATTTGAACTTTTGTTTCAAATGCAAAAGACTTAAAAATGTTTGAGATCCATTCGTCCGTTGAAGGGATAAGGAAGATGTGGTCCATATACACTATGGAGTATTATGCCTCCATCAGAAAGGATGAACACCCGACTTTTGTAGCAACATGGACGGGACTGGAAGAGATTATGCTGAGTGAAATAAGTCAAGCAGAGAGAGTCAATTATCATATGGTTTCACGTATTTGCGGAGCATAACAAATAACAAGGAGGACATGGGGAGATGGAGAGGAGAAGGGAGTTGAGGGAAATTGGAGGGGGAGATGAACCATGAGAGACTATGGACTCTGAAAAACAACCTGAGGGTTTTGAAGGGGCGGGGGGTAGGAGGTTGGGGGAGCCTGGTGGTGGGTATTATGGAGGGCACGCATTGCATGGAGCACTGGGTGTGGTGCAAAACTATGAATTCTGTTACGCTTAAAGGAAATTAAAAAAAAAAAAGTTTGAGATCCAGAAAGAGGATTCACTTGAAAGGCTGAGGTTGACTATCCAAGCAAGAAGGAATAGATAACCTCTCTGGAAAGCCAGAAGATGAATCCAAACCAGCAAAGGAGCAATTAGCCTTTACTATGAACATAAAAAGCATATGCAAATGAGCAGTAATTCCAGTCAGATCTGAAAAGATGACTACTTCCAAATCTAGAGAATACTAAAAAAACCACTCATTATTTGAGAATATCCCATATTACTAAGATCAATACAAAAGATTAGTAAAAGGGTAGTACTCAATTATCTATTGCTCAATCAAGAAAAGTAGGGAAGAAATAAAGGCCTCAAAAAAAGCCTCAAGCCTTTGAAAAATACAAAGCACTGCTGTGTGTTCACACGAAACGCACACTCTTCCCATCTGAGCAGTTCTCACACAGGACATTTCTTGTCACTGCTGTTCTACTTCCTTCCACAACCTGCGTTCTGTAGGACAGAGGCCCTCAGCATCCAGCTCCGTGTCCTACAAGCCTGACACACAGTAGGTGCTCGGCAACAATCTGCTGTATGACTACATCTGAATGTAGTAATTCCAAAAGTGCAAAATACAGCAGCCTGTGAAGGCAAATAAGCGCAGCTAAATAGAAATTTGGGTTGCAGACTGAGGAATTAGAGCTTCTGCATTTTGAAGAACAAAGCTGGAGGCGCCACACTTCCCGACTTCAGACGGTATCAGGACGGCGAAGGCTGCTGTACAGCGCTGGCAGGTTGCCGAGAGCCGATTCTCAGAGTTCTCATCACACGGAAAACCAGCTTTTTCTCTTTTTCCTTTATTTCTTTTCATACCTGTGTGAGATGACGGGGTTGACTGTGCAGCAGCGGCTTCACCGCGTGACCCCTACGTGCGCGCGGCACAGCTACACAGCACTGTGTCCTTCTCCGCGAAACTGGAAGAAACCTTCTCAGAGACAAAAGCCGTCTTACAGAACTACTGTAATCGGAGAGTATGGGATGGCATAAAGAGAGGCACACAGATCAATGAAACACAGAGAACTCAGGAAAGGCCCACATGGTTTAGTCAATTACAGCAAAGGAGCCAAAAATACATAAGGGGGAAGGGACAGCCTGGAAGTAAGACAGTCACATGCAGAAGAAGCCACCATCTTCCATCACACACAAAAATCAACTCAAATTGATTCAAGATTTGAACCCAAGACCTGAAACCATAAAACTCCTACAAGAAAATATAGAGGTTTAGCTCCTGGACATTGGTCCCTTGGTAATAATTTTTTTTAATTTGACACCAAAGCAAGAATTAACAAACAGGACCTCAAAGTGAAACAGCTCCCGCACAGCAAACAAAACCACAAAAAAAAAAAAAAAAAAAAAGGCAACCTACAAAATGGGAGGAGACAGATGCAAATCAGACGTCTGATTTGGGGTTAATCTCCAAAATACATAAAGAATTCATGCAACCCAAGAGAAAACAATCCAACCTAAACGTCCGAGAATACCCACACAGGCGTACCTCTGCCCAGCGCACTGGACTTCACTGTGCCTCCCACACTGCGCGCTCTAAAGAGGAAAGGTTGTGGCCACTCGGCCAGCACACCGTCTCAAAGAGATAAAAGAAAACAGCGGTCCCAGAGACAGCTCCGCCTCCATGTTCACTACTGCACTACTTACAACAGCCAAGACACGGAAAGGATGTGTGTGTCCGTGGAAGATGGGTAAAGAAAACGGGACACACACACACACAGGTGCACACCCCCCCCCCCCAGAGAATGAGTCAGCTACAAAAATGGAGGGAGGGGCCTGGTTGCTTGAGCACCTGACTCTAGGTTTCAGCTCAGGTTGAGATCTCGAGGTCCCAGGATCGAGAACTGTCTGGGCTCCGTGCTGGGCATGGAGTCTACTTGAGATTCTCTCAAATGAATAAATCTTTAAAAAAACAGAATGGAATGAAGTCCTGCCATTTGGGACAACATGGATAGACCTTAAGGGCATTCTGCTCCGTGAAATAGGTCAGAGACAAGTACCCTGTGATCACACTTACATGTGGAAGCTTAAAAAAAAACAAGCTCAGGAACACAAAAGGGGTGAAGGAGATCAAAGGTCCAAAGACGCGCACGTCCAGTTCCAAGATACACAAGTCCTGAAAGTGCAGTGCAGTAACCAGGGTTCACAATACTTTATTGTGTATTTGAAAAGTAAGAGAAAACCTCACAAGTTGTCATCACAAAGAAAACCATGTATGTGAGGTGGTACAGGTTAACTTCCTGGGGTGATCATTTCACAATAAATGAATGCACCAACTCACTCTGTTGTGCACCTCAAACTACTACAATGTTCTACGTCAACTGTGTCTACATCGACATGTCTCTGTGCATTCTGAACGCCTCGAACACACACAAGTACACAAAGTCACCGAGCACACAGCTCTTGATCTGCTGCAGATCTCGTCATAAAATGGAAGTCTGCAAAGAATCAAATCTGAAAGGGATTTGGGTTGTAAACTCTTACCAACAACAGATTAAACAAACAAAATGGGCATATCATCTTGACCTAAAAATTCTGGAACTGCAGTGTGAAACCAAACTTAGTTCTCCTGCTTTGCCCTAAGCAATGTCAGTTTTAGGTAAAGTGGGAATGTATCCAACTCTATTGAGTATTAATGTACAGAAATTCTTCTACTAACTCTAGCACTTCACACTTCTAACACTAGCATAAATATAAAAAGCCTGAACTTTCTAAAATGTGAAAATTTTTTATTCAAAGAAGAAACAAACTTTCGTAAGAATTGTCATCTGCCATCAAAAGGGAGTAAAGCTAGTAACTACTCACCTCTGTGGGGACAGAAAGAACTAGGAAGATGTCGAAGACCGAAGGAGTAAAGACTAAAGATTTTAACATTTTGTACTGTAAAACTAATTAAAAAGAACACAAATGTCTCTCTCCTTATAGAGCAAAGATCTACAAGTATATCATGAAAATATGTAACAGAGGTCAAATGTTGGCTTTTAGACAACACTCCTAATTTTGCATTTCCATATTGTTGAGCCAAGGAAATTTTTTTAACCAGGAATCTAAATTGATGTTATCATTCAAAATTTATGAAATTCCAAGCACACGCGTTTTATTTTTGCCATAATTTTGTTTTCTATTGAGATCATTTTTTTAAGTTTCCAATTTCTGTCAACACAGTGTAATCCTAGCTTCAGGTGCACAATGTATCGGTTCACCCCTTCTGCCCATCACAGGTGCGCTCCTTCCTCCCCGCTGGTGACCAGCAGTGTGTGCTCTGTAGTTCAGAGTTTTTCTCTTCTTTTCTTTCCTCATTTGTTTTGATTTCTTAACTGCTTTTTCTAAAATATTTTGAATACCTAAACATTAATTCTTTAATATTAAAGAAAACTACTGCAAGCTGTCTACAGCAGTTCACACTAAAAGCCTCATTTTGTTTAATGGGCATAAAAGAAAACAGAGAAGCAGCTCTACGATCAAGTCTCTTCAACAGAAAATGCTTTCAGGCATCCAAGGTCTCTGAGCACCTGCTCCTTGCCAAGCACCACTCTAGGTATTTGGGCCACTGTGGACAATTCGGAAGGTGGGAGGCAGACAAGAAACACACAAACGAGATGAATCTGGACAGTGCCAAGTCCTGTGAAGGACACATGGGGAGGGTCAGGGCATGGTTAACTGTGTGTGTCAGCATCACAGGCCACGGGCACCTGGATGGCCAGACACGGTCTCTGAGCGAGATTAACACCTGAATCCGTGAACTCCTGGACAGAGCAAAAGGGTGAGGAAGGAAGAAGGTGCTTTCTCCTCCTGCCTATTAAGGTGGCCATCTCCTCTCCTCTCCTGACTTGGGACAGGGCTCTACACCATCAGCTCCCCTGGTTTTCAAGCCCTTGGACTTGGGTCAGGAGCACACCACCAATGTCCTCATCTCCAGCTTACAGATCTTGGGGGCCCCCACTCCTAGCCTCCACAGACACACAGCAGAACCTTCTCAATAGATCTCCACTTGTGGGCAAGCATGCATCCTACTGGTTCTGTTTCTCTGGAGAACCCGGCCTAATCCAGCTCCCTCTGCTTTGGCTGGTCAAGTCGCATGGTAGTCCTTCGTGTTTGTTCACCAAATGCTTGTGGTTCTTGTCCCCAATACTGGTAGGACTGCACTTCCCCACTGTCCTAAAACTAGGTTTTGGCTATGGGACTAGATTTAGCAAATGGCTTTAGAGTAAAAAGGATCTATGCCAATTCTATTTTGGAAGATTTAGAATCTATGATCTGCTATGCCTTTTTTCCTTCAGGCCGTGGGTAACGACAATGTTCCAGATGGTGGCTGTGGTGTCCTCCCGGGTCCCAGAATGAGGACTGTGCAGAGCAGAGCCCCCAGCCAGTCTGTGAGGGATGAGTCGCACGAGCAGGGACCACCGTCCGCCTAAGCCACTGAGATGTGGTGGTCACTCGTTACTGCAGCATAATCTAACCAACCCCAACTCTCCCAGAAAATTTAAGGAGATTCTACCTGAGGTAAGACCTGCCTGATGAAAAAGAACCAGTCATGCAAAGGGAAAATACATGTTTTAGGCCACAATGGGAAAGCCTGGAAAGGGGGACAGAGAAGGGACGGGGGGCGGGACTGTGCCGAGGCAAGTAGGTGAAGATCAAACCACGCGGGGTCCAAAGGCCAGAGTAACCCAACCAACAAAGATTTCCACACTTCAACAGGCAGCAACTGTGAGGGTTTTAAGCGTGAGTGGGGCAGGAGTGGCAACAGAAGCAGACTTAAGAAAGTAATCCTTAGATGGAAAAAGAGATTTTTTTTATTCTACCCCCTTCTCTAAAAGAAACAAAACCAAACAAACATCTTTGATGAACATGTACTCCACAAAAAAAAAAAAAAAAAAAAAGGAAAAGGACAAGGACGGACAGACGAACTCCAAATGTTCTGGCCAGACAGAGATCAAATTTACACAGGCACGTGATGATGAGAAGCCGCTGCCTACAAGTCCGGAAACAGCTGGGAACGGGACACGGCAGGCTCTGGGGTGATCAGGGAGGCCGAGTAAATGGCCCGATGTCTTCGGCCGGAGGAGGAGCAATCAGACTCGTGCATCTGCCGCGCCGTGGGCTCGGTCAGCCGCCCGTCCTCCTCCCGGAGCAAACAGGGGCTATGGGCTGTGAGCACGTGGAACCAGAAAGCACAGCCAGCAACAAGAAGGGTGCTGGGGAGATCCAGACCGCAAACGGCCGTTTAAATAAAGATCTACTCGAATTGTAAATACCCGGCGTCTCCTTCCTACCAGCAAATTGCAGGGACCTGATCTCAGGCTCAGGCAAGAACCCAAATGAGAACTTTCTGGAGGAATTAAATCACCTCAGAGAAACGACCTCTAGACACTGACATCTGAGGGACCCTAATAGCCGTCCGGCCCCTCACACCCCTACGCGACAGCCTTCCAGTCTCAACGGCTTTCTGGGGCCTCACCCTCCGACTCGGACGGACAGCGAAGGACCCCCAGACCCTGGAGAAGAGCTTCCCAGTAAGAGAGAGAAAGGGCATCTCATGCACACAGAAACGGGGGTGGGGGGGACAAAGGACTGAAACGGAAATGCAGCAATAGTAAAGATTTTCAAAATACTCACACCCAAGATCACCACAGAACCTGAAAAGGAACTGCATCTATGAACCCATAAACAGAGTACGGCCGACCCGACTACCGAGAGCAGTTTTAAGGATCCTCAATCACCCATCCCCTTGAAGGACTAGAAAATAAAGTGGAGGCAATGTCCCGTAAAGCAGCACAGAAAGACAAGGAATGCGGATCAGGAGACCAGAGGACGGCCTCTGACAGGCGATGCGCTACCTGAATAGCCAGTTTCAGAAAGGGGCTCCGGAGAGGCTCGTAGCCCTCGGGCGCAGGCACAGGGACGGCGGCGCCTCCAGGCCGCCACCGCTGTGGGGAGAGGCCACACAGCGGGACGCGTCTGCTTTCTCAACCACAATGTGCAGGCCAGGAGATGATGGGTGGGTGCCTCCTAAATTCCGAGGAAAAATCGTTTTCGACACAAATTTCCGCAAGTACTCAAATGATCAACTAGTGAAGTTTGAATTTTTAGTGAGGAGATTCTCCGTCTGCAGAATAAATACACCATAACCAAGACGACCCGGGACCCCGGTCCTGTCGCAGAACAGGACTGGACACAGGAAGCAGAGGGACCCCGGGGACCAAGTGGTCTCCCTACGGCAGATGCCGGGAGAGCGCAGTCCACGGCAGAGAGCTGGAGAAGGCTTACTGGAACGGGGAATATCTTAGACTTAATAAACACAAAAATGTATACTAGAAGCAATGAACAATACATGTAAACGAATGGATATCCTTGCAGAAACCTTACATAAAATGTTTGCAAGCGAACCAAACAGCACATTAAAATAATGTAGTTTTCCAGGAATGAGGTGATGGTTCGACATTAGAAAACACATGAACATAATTAATGTGAGAAGAGCTTAGAAGAACATGGTCACCTCTGAAAAAGGGCTTGACCAAATTTAACACCCATTCATGCAAAGACCACCGAGGGATACTATATGTACATACACATGTATATGCGGCAAAGCCGGCATTACTGAAGAAATACTACAAAATTCTCTGCTAAATAAAGACTGGTGGGTCCTCACCACATCCACTCTTCCTGAGTACTACAGTGGAGGTATTTTCCAATGCAGGGACTCGGCTGGAACAACCGAAGAAGAGAAACGGGGGGGTCAGGGAGCGCAGCACGATCTCTATCTGCTCACCATGCAGACCATGTGATTATGCATCCAGAAACGTCAAAAGAAATGAATGAAAACTACGACCAAAATACATTAATAAAAATGGGATAAAAAAGTAACATGCAGCAATCAACGCCTTCATATACATGAACAATAAATTAAAAGGAATACAAAAATACATCCCATGTACAGAAACAAAAGATAAAAGAAACTGAAATATCTGACAGAAACCAATATGGTGAGAATTATAAAATGCTCTTGAAAATCACAAATGTATAATTGAATATGGAAAGATCTATCATGTTCTTGGGTAGAAAAGCTCAATATCATCAAAATGCCAATTATTCCTATGTTAATTTATAAACTAATGCAATTTCAATTACAATACTCAAAATTATTTTTTCTGGAGCAAGAAAACATTTTTATAAAACTTCATTAGGAAAAAGAAAAAGAAAAACAATGAAAAAGAGCTAGCCCTAGCAGGAATACATAATTAATTATCAATAAATATAATTAATACAGAGGGGATACTAGCACATGAAAAGACAGAGATTAATGGAACAAGATTAAAAAGTTCAGATTTAGTCCCAAGTGCTCACAGAAATCTCCCCGAAGAGTAATCCACTCCATTTTAGTAAACCATCTCTCGCCTATCAGACTAGCAGAAACAGAAGAGCCTCGCGACATCCTCTGTGTATCCGCAGGACCATCACCGCGCTCCTGCCCTGCCGCTGGGCACACAGACGGCACAGTCTTCTCGTGAGGGCAGGTGGCAGTAACCACCAAAATCACTTCTGCTTTTACATTCATGAATGTTGTGTGTACAAAGCCATTTACCGCAGCGCTAGCTGCAATGCTGACGGCTGAAACGCAGCCCGGGGCGCCCAGTCCCCTGCACGGCAGGTAAGACCAGGGGAACGTGTGCAGACGCCAGGACGACAGGCGTCGTGCAAATTGGAAGCTTTCGTGCTTCACAGGACACCATCACTAAAGTGGAAAGCCGATCCAGAGGAGGGACGAAATAGCTGCAAATCATCTATCTGATGAAAGACTCCTATGCGTAACTTATTAAAAACAATTCTTAAATTTGTTAAAAAGACAACCCAACTAGCACATGGGCAATCACAGGAGCAGATATCAGGAGACGAGGAGACACGTCTCCAAAGACAACCAGGTGGACAGGAAGCGCACGCAGAGATGCCCAACACCATCAGTCGTCAGGAAGACGCACAGCGAAGACACAGGAGACGGCACTTGACACCCCTGCGACTAGACTCCAGCAGCGGGACCACAGCGAGTGTCGGCAAAGACAGAAGCGGGGCCCCCGGATGTCCGATGAGCCACTTTCAGACTCATCCAGCAGCTTCTCGGAAGAGCAGGAAGGCAGTTGCACGGGACCCAGCAATTTTCCTCAGCAAATGACAAAGAGAACTGGTCGAATGGTAAACACCTCCAGTGGTGAGACACGCAGGTTCTGGGGGTAGAAGGCACAGCGCCGCGATTACAGTCAACGGCTCCGGATTGCACACCCGAAAGCTGCTGAGAGGCCAGACCGCCGACGTTCTCACCACGCAACAGAAATCGTGATCACGTGAGATGACGGAGCTGCTGGCTGACCCCGCCGCGGTGACACAAGTGCGTCCAACCCTCATGTGGTGCACCGTACACATAGCGTCCCGTCGACTCTATCTCCACGGAAAGGAAGGAAGCGGTGACACGCGCTACAGCACAGAGCAACCTCCCAACGGGGCCCCGTGACAGGACGCAGACACAGAAGGCCACGGGCCTCGACCCACGGGAAACACCCAGGATGGGCCAATCTGCAGAGACTGCACCGGGAGGAGGGACAGCACGGGGAGAAGGGACAGCACCACCTTAAGAATGTGCTAGAAACCAGTTAATTGTGCACTTAAAACAAGTCACAGAACCCAAAGGCCATGCCCTCTTATTCAAGTGAGGAGCCGTACACAAGAGTAGAATTACACAGAACTGCCAGGCTTCAATAATTAACATTTTGCCACATATTTTAAATCTAGGGGCGCCTGGGTGGCTCAGTGGGTTGAGCCTCTGCCTTTGGCTCAGGTCATGATCTCAGGGTCCTGGGATCGGGCCCCGCATCGGGCTCTCTGCTCAGCGGGGAGCCTGCTTCCTCCCTCTCTCTGCCTGCCTCTCTGCCTACTTGTGATCTGTGTGTGTCAAATAAACAAAATCTTAAAATAAAATAAAATTTAAAAAGTAACTCTATCATATCCTCCTGTCCTCTGCCAGCAGAAAGTATCAAAGATTACATCCTGCCAAGTTTCAGATATCAATGAAGAGATCTGTGCCTACAGAACTTAAAATATTAATACAAAGGTATTTTTTGTTTGTATTCTTGACTCAAACTTCCTTGTGCTTTTGCTAATAAGGACTCTGAATCCCATCATGGAAATGTATGAAAATGCAGAACAAACTATACCAAAGCTCTCAAAAGAATATGAGCTACTCGTCTGCCTCCAAATTCATGGTTTTCACACTACCTAAAGGTGAGCGCACTAGGGTGTTTTCTTTGTTTTTAAGTAAGGGCCTTTAAGCTACAGTATGCATATGTCTGATTACCAAATTTATGTTAAGAAATTAATCATATGACACGGAAAAAAGCTTTTGAAAAAATTACTGTAACAGGACTTAACATAAGTAAAAAGAAAAAATGCTAAGAAATACTTAGTTTATCCTTATTTAAGAACAAGACACATAAGAATTGTTGGATCTTTACCTTTGGTACCTGAAACTAGTATGACGTTTTGTGTTAACTACACTGGAACCTAAAAACTTTTAAAAATTTAAAGATGTGTAAGTCTTCCAAGTAACTTTTTTAAGCATCAAAATCTCCTTAAAGCGCGGCAACACACAGTCCCTGCTTCAAGCGAGCAGAGCGCACACACTGGTGAGCCGGGGCCGTCGCCACGCACACGACACCTGTGTGCCCTGCCCCGGCGGTCCCCACCTCGGACCCTCTCACGCGCCGGGTGCCCGTGCTGTGGGGGCTTCAGGGGGTCCGGCACTGGGCCCTCCTGTCTGCAGGTGCTGCCGCAGGTCCCGGGGGGTGCAAAGGTACTTGACACGCCAGTCATGCACCTTAAATTTATGGACCTGACTTCTGTGACTGTCTGTCCCCTTACTGTTCACCTGTCACCGACACACTCACCTCCTTCAGTATGCACGTCTCTCAAGACTCCCTTTCCCTTTAAAAAAACTTTTAAATGTCTGTCCATCAACTATCGGACCAGCACCCCGATGGCGCCCTCCCAGCGCGTGGTGCAGGAGCACAGCTCTTCTCTGAATGGGAAGGGTAGGGTTCTTATGTCCCGGCTGCCACGGGGACGAATTAGCCTCTTGAGATTCTTTGGTCCTCTTAAAGGTATCTGTGTGCCCAACGTGGGACTCAAACTCACAGCCCTGAGATCAAGAGTCACACACTCCAGCCAGCCAGGTGCCCCTGATCTTGTCCACGTTCAACCAAAACCAAAAGTGCAAACACTGTATCCTGTCTTAATCTGCTTAAGACTGCCAAGGAGGCCAAACATGTTTTCAACTTTTTTTTTTTAACATGTTACCCTTTTAAACACAAGTGCTGCTCTGTGTTCTCTATTTTTAAAGACAGAAAACTAGAGGGGAAAAGCGTCCAATTAGCAGAAGTCAAAATAAGAGCAATTTTCTCATACTTCATGTGTAGCTGTGATGTCTCGCATGAAAGAACAGACACAAACACGAACATCAGCATGGATTCTCCTTATTTTCAGATCGCACGTTTGTGGATTCACCGGCTAAAATCCAGGCCATCGCTCAGGACAGGTCACTGTCCCCGCTGCGCCCCCGCTGCGTGGGAACCTCGGACTCTGCCTCTTTTCCCGCTCAGACTGTCAACAGCTTCCTTTCTGCAGGCGACTTACTGCCACATTTTTCGCATTTCTGTGCTGTATGCTGGTGACGTCCCGGTGTGAACGGGCCCAGCGCAGGGCTGAAATGCGGTGCCGAGCCCAGCAGCCCACGGCCGCCTCACGGGTGTCAAGCAGGCTTTGTTCAGGCACTGGGTTGTGGTTGCTGGGCTGTCACCCAGGACGGGAGAAGATGCACCCATTTGTGCCGGAAGCCAGTCTGGAAAGTGCTAAAGGAACATCTACAGTTCACAGAAGACGGAAAAGCAGCAACATTCGTGGACCCAGGAGAGGATAACAGATCAAAAAGTGCAATGGACAGCACCGTTCCGAGGCTGCCAGCCAGTGCCGTTTACAGTCCCGGCACCTGCAGTCGGGACAACACTGAATCCTCCCAGCCAGTGGTGGCCGGCTGGTGGGTTTCAAAAAGGGACATGCAGCCATAAAAAGTTAAATTTGCAGGCAATTTTATGCAATAAAAGGGTTATGGAGAACAAGTTTTCAGCACTGAGACTGGCTTTTTTACAAAGATTTTAGCTAATGGAAATGGCATTTTGGGTCACTAAGATGTGACCAGAGGGCTGGCAGGAATGTAAGCCTGTATTTCCCCCAGAGGCAATGGGTCCTGTTTGGGGAATGCAGTGTTTGCGGTGAAGAGAAATAATCAACGGTAATAAAATGTCATCTTTACTTTTTAAATGCTTTAAATAGTCATTTTTATGACTGTAACGCAAACACGGAAAGCTGGGATCTGAAGAAAAGCAAAGCGTCCACTGTATCTGCAGCCAGACGGGCCCAGCGCGGAGCTGTCACCGGGCAGAAGACGCACGTGCTCCTCTCGGGATCTCCAGCACATCCGGTAAAATGACATGATCACGGTCTTTCAGGAACTTAAAAATCTACGAAATAGGGCACACTGTGAAGTGGCCACTCATTTATCACACAGCAACAAACCAGCCACGCGAAGTCCACCAGAAGGGTTAATTTCTCACATTTTTTTGAAAGAGGAATTGGTCATAATTTGCAGATTGTACACTGGTAAACGTTACGCTTGAATAAGGACAAATAAGCCTCTGTCTTCAGAACTGACGTAAGCAGGTGTGAGCACCGTGATGAGGACATCTGACCTCCAAGAAGGGCTGCGTGACACACAGTCCGCACTTGTTTCTTATACGGTCTTCGATGAATGGATGGTATACGCATCAAAGTCTACACTACCTTTGGAAACGTATTAAATGTCTGGTCACGCAGTGAGACCATCCGAAACCTTCCCCGACTTCCACTGCAAAGCGTGTGGCAACAGCAGACACTGACGAACTCTGCCAATAAATCTGGCACTTTCTACAGCTAAACTGCCAAATTCCTGTTATTTTAATACAATGTCTGTTTCTAAAGTACTTCAAGTTTTAATTTGGTTAAAATGTGTTTCTTGTAATCTCGAGAAAACGGTAGAAGGTTTGGTCTCATTTCACATTTCACCTCGTGTGGTGACTGCCTCCGCTGCTGCGTTAAGAAGGGTTCTGAGGAGATGGGGGGTGCAGCTCTGTCTGCAGACCCCGGGCACTGACTCCCCGCCCAGGCAAGTCAGTCATTCTGGAAAGCAGAAGATGAGCTGACGTGAGAGATCAAGTAGGATCTGGGGCCCACGTGATTGTGCGGCACCTACACCATGCAGGCAACAAAGCCAGAAAGCAGGGTTCTCTCGCCCACCCTGGCGACCACACGGGGATTTCACTCAGGGCTCCCAGGCCAAGGAGCCTGGAAGATGACCCCAGGGTAGAGCTTCGACAATAAGCAAGAACTACAGAGGCCAAAGCAGCTAAACGGAGAGGACGGATCACCAAGGGTCAGCAGTAAGGTACGGAAGGTGAAACTCGGCAGAGAACAAAAATGCCCAGAAACAGTACATTCTGAGTGGACGCCAGCACTGGAGGTGGGTGGGAAGCGGAAGGTGGATGCCCAAGCAAATGTTAAAGTGTTATTAGTACAACCAGTACTACTTGCACATTAAAAAATAGATCACTAGGGCGCCTGGGTGGCTCAGTGGGTTAAGTGTCTGCTTTGGGCTCAGGTCAGGACCCGGAGTCCTGGGATCGAGTCCCACATCAGGCTCCCAGCTCCATGGGGAGTCTGCTTCTCCCTCTGACCTGCTCCCTCATTCTGTCTCTCTCTTTCAAATAAATAAATAAAATCTTAAAAAAATAAAATAAGGGGCGCCTGGGTGGTTCAGTGGGTTAAAGCCTCTGCCTTTGTCTCGGGTCATGATCTCAGGGTCGTGGGATCGAGCCCCGCATCGGACTCTCTGCTTAGCGGGGAGCCTGCTTCCCCCTCTCTCTCTCTGCCTGCCTCTCTGCCTCCTTGTGATCTCTCAAATAAATAAATAAAATTTAAAATAAAGTAAAATAAATCACTATTGATAGGGTCAACAGAATTACTGGCTGAAGTAAGTTTTACATTGGGGACAGCAGGAGAGGAGAGCAGACTCCAGAAAAGCCCGAGTGCCAGCATGATCAGCATCCCCAGCGGGAAGAGGGGAAGGAGGAGGGATCCCAGCTATCTCCACTCACTGCTCAACAAGGGTGCAGGCCATGGCACAGGGAAGAGGCCCCAAGCAGAGCCAGTGGCCGCCCAGCCTCAGGAGGCCAGCATTCAGGTCAGCATTTCATTTGGCAGAATTCAAACGTGTCTCCACGGCTCCCTGTGAGTCAAACTTCTGTGACCCTATTCTCTCCAGTACTGAGACGCGTTCTAGGATATGGCACCTCGACTTAAGGACAAATACCACCTCCTACTGCTGACACCCACCCACCATTCCCCATGCTACTCTTCAAGGTGAAATTCCCAAGAACACTCCATTTAGGGACCCTTGCGGGGGCTCGGTCAGTGAAGCGTCTGCCTTCAGCTCAGGTCATGACCCCAGGTCCTGGGGGGCTCCACACTCAGCAGGAGTCTGCTTCTTCCCTTCCCGCTGCCCCCTCCCCTACTCATGCTCTAATAAACAGAATCTTTAAAAAAAAAAAGCCACTCCATTTAAAATGCAATTTAAACAGCAGCGAGTGCTACAACTTTTGAACGTACCTAATAATCTGAAACCAAGACTACCCTGTACAGGTAAGGAAATGTGAGGACACAGTCTGAGAGCTGTGTTTGTCGCAGGAGGTGCAAGTAGAAAGAGCCAGAGGACCAGCAGCAGCCGGAGGCCACGTGTGGGCGGGGCTGTGCCCGCACCAGCAACCTGCCCCGGCCATGGCCTCCCCTTTCAAGCCCGCGTGCCACACATCCCGGCTTCTGCAGAACCAACCACCGGGAGACGGCCCAGCTTGAAACTGGGCTAGTGGTTGCTCAACTTAAGTCATCTGAAAGTAACAGAGACTGAACACTGCACTCAGTAACCCTCAGAAAATAAAATTTAGGGGCACCTGCGTGGCTCAGTGGGTTAAAGCCTCTGCCTTCGGCTTGGGTCGTGATCCCAGGGTCCTGGGATCGAGTCCCGCATCGGGCTCTCTGCTCAGCAGGGAGCCTGCTTCCCCCTCTTTCTCCCTGCCTGCCTCTCTGCCTACTTGTGATCTGTCAAATAAATAAATAAATAAATAATCTTAAAAAAAAAAAAAGAAAAGAAAATTTAACTTTCTAATGACTTGAACCAAAGTTTCTTACCTGAAACAATCCAACATGAATACACATCACAAGGAGAAGCTTCCTAAGATTATGTGTGTCTAGAATATAGGTGTGCAGAAGAAGGCATTTCAAAACAAAAGACAACAGGTATTTTTATGTCATATATTAAATGTGATTTTTTTTAAACATAAGAAATGTTAAATTACAAGTCCAAAAGAAAGAGGTGCCCGGGGGGCTCAGTCAGTTCACCGTCCAACTCTTGATCCCAGCTTCGGTCATGGTCCCTGGGTCCTGGGACTGAACCCGCATCTGGCTCCCAGCTCAGCGCAGAGTCTACTTTAGCACTCTCTGCCTCTCCTACACATGCTGTCTCTCTCTAAAATAAATAAAGCTTTAAAAAAAAAAAGTAGAAAAGAGAAATGAATCACCTTGAACGTTAGATCCTCCATAATCTAAAAAGACAACACTTCTAATGATTAGTAAAATGCCTGAAAAATCTTTTAAATGGCAGTATCAACGGAAATCCCAAATAAATTAATCTCAGTTGTTCCTACTGGAAGGACTGAAGAGTTAAAGTAGATGTGCTGCACGTCAAAACCAACCGCAGATTCAGGACTTGTTCTCCCACCTACCATTTCTCAGGTGCAGCTCAGGACGGGAAAACCACCAACAGACAGATAAGTCAAGAATCTACAAGAAGCCTGAGAACTTCATAATAGGTTTTAAGATGAGACAGTTTCCCCATCCAGAGCCTTCTCCATGTTTACCCTCCATTAAAAGACTTCTTAAAAATTTTGTCACAACTATTAAATTAGAAAACCGTACTTAATACCCCATCCCAACCTCCCTTCTGAGGAGCACCAGGGGTCTGGGTCCATGCACGCTACAACTCTCTTCATCATCTCTCTCCACCGTATGCCACTCACATTAGTTTATTTTAGGGAACAGGAAACACCTACTGAACTCTGAAGCCTCAGCACTCAGAGCTACTTTCAAGAAATCAGCTACTTCCACCCAAGCTGAACTTACTCAGCAAAAAGAATGCTAAAAGCTTCCTCAAGACAATGCCCTCCCCTAATGCAGCAAGAACACTCCAGTGCTGGACTTCATCCTGAAAACGCTCACCTTTCTCTCGTATACCTGGATTAAGATGAAGATCATAGGCTCCCCAACACCTGTGCCAAGTTACCTGCACTGCGGGCGGCCCAGAGAAGCAGTAGGACAACGGGCCAACACCAACGCTTGCTGCCCTTAGATCACAAGCTGTTGTTACAAGTGAAACGACAATGGGAACTCTGCATTTGGACGTTCTGACTAGAAGGTACCTAGTACTCCTATCTTCCCACCTCCTACTTCTTGCAAGGAGAGCAGACAGTTACATTCTTTTACTATTCTGTGCTCTCGCAGGATTATAAATGTACATTGGAGGTTGAAGATAACATCAGTACAAAGATCCGGTAGCTGGTGGGTTTGAGGGAAACAGCAGCCAAGTAAAATACAGACGTGCTAGCCATGCACCTGAACTCAAAACCCACTTGATCAGGTATTTATTCTGTGTGACCTCCCGCACTGCTAACTGAACCCTCTGGTCCATGGTCTTGTAAACTATAGGATACTTACAACTGTTGTAACAATGTAACTCATCACATAATCTTACTGCAGTAATAGTCCCCTCATTGGGCTGCTGCAAAAATTAAAGCAAGAACACAACTGCCTGGTAGAGCAGGTGCTCACTAACTGATCCTCCCCTTTTTCTTAAGATTTTACTTTTCTGAGAGAGAGAGAGAGAGCACACACGTGCTTATGAGCACGCACAAGCAAGGGGAAGGGCTGAGGGAGAGAGTCCCCACTGAGCAGAGAGCCTGATGGGGGACTTGATCCCAGGACCCGAGACCATGACCTGAGACAAAGGCAGACGTTTAACCCACTGAACTACCCAGGTACCCCACTAAGTGACCCTTTTTAAAAAAAAAACTGTACTGCCACAAACAAGATGTTTACAAAGAAACCCAGCTTTCTGGAACTGCTTCTCAGGCAAGCTTCTCAAGGGACCTAATATGGATACACAGCCAATTTAAAATGTACTTATGACAGATTCTCTTCCTATAAATGACAGTATCTTCCTGATTTTAAAAAACTTAGCATCTTTTTTAAGATTTTATTTACTTATCGGACAGACAGAGATCACAAGTAGGCAGAGAGGCAGGCAGAGAGAGAGGAGGAAGCAGGCTCCCCGCAGAGCAGAGAGCCCGATGCGGGGCTCGATCCCAGGACCCTGGGATCATGACCTGAGCTGAAGGCAGAGGCTTTAACCCACTGAGCCACCCAGGCGCCCCAAAAACTTAGCATTTTTTATTACCAACTGTGAGAATTAGTATTAGGTGATAAGCTCTCAACATATCCGTTAAAAATTTTGTACATATATTTCTTCTGTATTTACACAATAAATGCCTAAGTAGGGAAGAAGATTCTTCCCTTATATTTTAGATTTGCTTAACATATAAGTTAAACTGGAGAATGTACTAAAAATCTTAAGTGGGTCTACAAGTCACTTAAATGTTTAGATAACATCTGGAGAACATAAATTATTCATCACAACAAAGTTGTTTTTAGTGGTAAGCTTAATAAAATCACAAAGTTACAAATCAGAATAAATTTGAAATCAGTGTTAAGGGGCATCTGGGTGACTTAGCCAGTTAAGGGTCTGACCTGATTCCAGCTCAGGTCATGATCTCAGGGTCCTGAGACCACTGCCCTTCCTTCCTGCTGTGCTCTTTCTCTAAAATGAATAGATCTTAAAAAAAGAAAAAAAAAATCAGTGTTAAACCCTCAAAAGTATTCATAATTTAAATGCAATATACTGTAACTCACTTACCCTGTCCCACAGCACTTACTTTCTTCTGCCACACTCCCCTGGCTTCAGTAACTGTTACCTGGCAAGTGTCTAGTACATAGTAGTTTCCATAAATAACAATGTTTAATGAATGAACTCAAGGTATTAAAACATATTGTACCTATTAAAAGAAAACACAATACTTTAAAGGTAATCTTATGAATCAGTAATTATGGAGTAACGAATGACAAAAGCATTTATTTAAAACAAAACTAGTTAATCTACTATAAATATTACTCAGTTTCCAAAATAAATAAAACACCACACAAGTTTTCATCAATACACATCTTTCCAACATAACAGGATCTGCTAGTCAGACTTCTCTCACCTCAACAGACAAGCCATATGATGCCCTTAAAATGTGGATTTAACAGTATTCCATTAATTTAATTTCATGTAAAGTTAGGCAAATATTTAGCCTTTTAGCTATCAAATAGAAAATATCATTAAAAAGTACAATGAAAGATTAGTTAAATGTCTAAATATTTCCTAGTTCCACAAAGATATTTACTTCAATTTTACAAATCTAAGTATCTATATCTAACAATTTCCTAAATGTCCCTACCAACTGAGCCACCCAGGCGTCCCCCAAATGTCCCTACCAATACATAATGAACTACACAAAATTTTTTTAACATCCAATATACAGACTATTTGCCCTTGTAAATGACTTGGTACATTAAGTATTATACAGCATTTTCACAATAAAAAACTAAGTAACTTCTTTTTTTTTTAAATTTATTTATTTGTCAGAGAGAGAGGGAGAGAGAGCGAGCAAGCGAGCGAGCACAGGCAGAGAGGCAGGCAGAGGCAGAGGGAGAAGCAGGCTCCCTGCCGAGCAAGGAGCCCGATGTGGGACTCGATCCCAGGACGCTGGGACCATGACCTGAGCCGAAGGCAGCCGCTTAACCAACTGAGCCACCCAGGCACCCCAAAACTAAGTAACTTCTTAAGAACTTTTAGGTTCTACAGAGCAAGTTCTATCACAAAGCTACTAACTGGTCCACTTCACAGAGTGTGTGTTTGGATGGGGGTATGCGGGGGAGGGGGTGGGGCTTTCCATAACTAAAAGGAAGAATGCTGTGCTCTTAAGATGATCACACGCAGGATTTCTAACAGTGCAACAGCATATGTGAAGAACTTTGCACAATGGCGAAGAGTTGGTGAACGTATACTATTTGGTACACAGCATCATGGTACTCATTTATGTCATTAACTCCTGAATACCGAAACATTTCAAAAAACCAAGACCAAAGGACATACCACTAAAGAAACAGAACTTTCAGATCACTACCAATCTCCACATAATCACTGCACCAGAGCAGATTTAAGTTGTTCTGAAATTTTAACAATGCCACTGCAAAAAAGTATCTTGAAGTTGTTGTGCAAGAAATACAGGTAGAAATTAAACTCAAACCCATTATTTTTTGTCAAAATTCCTAGAAAAAATATTGGTGAGAGATTATGAATTCCACAATGATCAAAGTAAGGGGACAAGCAGTGATTCCTTTTTCAGAAAGTCTTCCTGCTTTAAGTAAATACAAAACATATAACCTGATGATGATGTGGGAAAAGAGAAGATTTGCTGATAACCAAGGGTAAAATAAGAACTCTTACACTACGTGCTTCAATTACCCAGACTCTTCATCAAGATACCCAAGTCATGATAGGTGGGTGCTGGGCACCAGGGGAAGGAGGAAGGGAGTGGGTGTTACACAAGTATGGAGTTTAAGTCTTACAAAATGAAAAGAGCTCTGGAGACGGATGGTGATGATCTCTGCACAGCAGTGTGGATTTATTTAATACCATGAGACAATACATTTTAGAATTAAAACTGTAAATTTTGTTACATGTATTTTACCCATAAAGAGAATAAAAGCAAAAAAAGTAATGACAAAAAGATCCTTAAAAACTGCTTCAAGTAAATAAGTCCGGAGGAATATAACAAATGCTTATTTTCTAACTCTGGGATAACTAACGTGACCACATGGAGGGATTCAGAGGTATGCTCCCACACACACAAATTAGTAACCAAGGCACACATAAGCATTCCATGCTGCAATTTCAGAGGGCTGCTCCTTTCCACACATGTTTCCATTATCAACCCAAATGAATCTGATTCAACTGAACTGAATTAGTCTAATAGTGATCCATGCATCCATAGCCCTATGAAGTTGGTACAGTTACTGTCCTTGTTTTCCAGATAGGGAAACTGAGACCAGGCATGGTGAGTTTAAGTAATCTGCCTGCTGTGCCTTTGCTTGTAAATGACAGAGGAGAGATTCAGACCTAAGCCATCAATCTTCAAAGTCGTTTTCCTAAATGCTACTTCTCTAATCTAAATGACAAAAAAAAAAAAAAAAAAATCTAATCACCCTGTTTAAAAAAAAGTCAGTGTTAAGTGCAACTTAAGGTTTCCAAACAGTGAAAAGTTTTTAACTACCATAAGGTAAAGTCTGACCCTTTACTCGATTTCCCCCCCAGATACGACCTCTTTGCTTAAATGATGTCTCCCATTAAAATTCAATTGACGGATGGTAAAGGTAGGCAAAGAAAACAGGATAACCAGAGGTTTACTTCTTGAAGCATTATTAGGACAGCAAGTGATACCTCTAACACAAGTGTTAAAATTCTTCATTTCAATTCATGTCTCAAGTATGCCAAAGGGTATGAGTATCTCTATTACACACTATTTTGAACCACCCCTAAAGGAAAAGTAGTAGAATTACAAAAGGGTTAGAGTTTACATAAACACGTGTCAATTCAAGGAAACATCCAAGCAAAAAGACATCCAAAGCCCCCACATAACCATGTCCCAGGAATACTCAGGGTGAGCTCCGGAGCGAACAGTAACATGTCCAGTGATGTTTCTTTGTAAAGCAACTACATACGTATGTATTTAAACACCTTATAACCAGTAACTGCAAAAATGAATTGCCCACTTTACAGAATGTAAAAGGGAGACTCCGTTTTCACCTGCACGACACCTACGAGCAAAAGTACCACGTAAAAGACAGAAATCCTGTTACCGCAGGTAGAGTTTTTCAGCAAGGAAAAAACCCGTATTCATTCTGTCATAATCACACCCCACATCTCCTGGTCTTTGATTCTCTAGCCTAGCCATCTTACAGAGTCTCCCAAAATCATCCCTGTAACCTGCGGCGACGTGGACAGTAACACACCTGAACACACAGTCCAGCTCCTACTGTCCGAATGAGAACTCAGAAAAATCACAAAGGTGACCTTGCTTACCAAAAAGCATTCCAACTTTTTAAAGCACCACCAAGGCTATCTCCCTGCTAACTTCCAACCGTGAATTCGAGTCGAGGACCCCCCCAACCTGAAACGCTTCCGCCTCCCACAATTACTAAGCTACAACTACTCCGCTTCTCAGCTGAAACGAAAACAAGTTAGCGTTTCACTTTCTGCCTTTCAACAAACTGTTTTCCGGCAGGCTCACGGGGGGATGCGGGGCACCCGAGCACCCAGGACCCCAACGTCGGGGAGCCCGATGGCCGCTCCAGCCCGGAGGCGGCCGCCCCCGCACAGGCCACCTGGCACCTGAGCGGCCCCCCGGACCCCAGCCGCCCCCAGGCCCCGCGCGCACCGCCAGCGGCCCGCAGCCGGCCCGCACCCCGGCGCCAGCGGCCGTGCACGTGGACGCTGGGGGCCCGGGCCTGCCCAGGAGCCCCGCCGCCCCCGCCCCGCCGCTCCGCTCCGCTCCGCACGCCGAGGCCCCGCGAGGACCTGTTGAGGAGGCGCAGGCCGCGCCGCCGCCGAGCCCGGCCCCAGGGGACGCGCAGCGGGCCCCGCCTGGGTGCCCGCGGACCGCCCTGCCCGGCCGCCGCCCTCACTCAGAGGCCCACGCCGGCGCCCGCGCCCCCGCCCTCCCCCACTCACAGGGCCGCGATCCGGCGGACCCCGACCCGCGGGCCCCAGGCCTGGCCGCGCGGGAAGGGCCGGCCCGGCGGGCGGCGCTCACGCGACTCCCCGGCTTCCGGCCCGAGCAGGCCCCGCGCGCTCCTCGTCCTCCGCCGCCGCCGCCTCCGGCCCGCCCCTCCCGGGCCCGCCGCGGGCGAGGGGGCGCGGGCGGGACCCCCGCAGGCCCCGTCGCCCCCGCGCGCCGACACAAAGCCCGGCGGGCCGCGCGCGGCGGCTGGCGGGAGGGCGGGCGGCGAGCGCACCGCGCCGGCGGCCGGAGACGCTGCAGCCGGGCCGGGCTCCACAGAGCGACGGCGCCGCCGTTCGGACGCCCCCGCCCGCGCCCCGCGCCCGCCGCGGCCGAGTCTCCCACCATTATGCTCCGGTCCTCGCCGCCGCCGCCGCCGCCGCCGCGCCCGGCCCTCCCCCTCCGCGCCCGGCCCCGCCGCCGCGCCGCCTCCTTCCCGCCGCCGCCGCCGCCCGGGCCCAGGCCTGCGGGGCGCGCGGGGGGAGGGCGCTCCCCGCCTCCCGGCCTCCGCGCCGCCTCCCCGCCTCCCGGCCCCCTCCGCGGGCTCCCCGGCGGCTCCCGCGCGGGCCCGGCCTCCGCCCCGGCCCCCAGCCCGGACGCCCCGGCTCCCCGCCCGGACGCCCCCGGCTCCCCGCCGCCCTCCCCGGCTCGGCGCTTCAGGGGCGCCATGTTGACAACCCTCGGCCGCCGAGCCCCGCGCGCGCCCGGCCGGGAGGGAGGGAAGGCGGCGGCCCGGCGGGGGCGCGGGGGGCTGGGCGCCGCCCGCACTTACGGGGTCTCGGCGCCACGCGGCAGGCCCGGGGGCCGGGGGCGGGAAGTTGGGCCGCCGCCGCCGCCGGGGAAAGTTTGCGTCCTGCGAGGCCGCGGCGCCGCTCACATGGCGGTGTGTGCGCGGGGCGGCCGCTTGCCGGGCCCGGCCTCCTGCACCTCCGCCCGCCCGCCCGCCCCCGGACTTTATTGTGTGGCCGGGCGGGCGGCGCCGCGGGCGCGGGGTGCGGGCGCGGGGTGCGGGCCGCGGGCTCCGGCTCCCTCCCGGCCGGGCCGGCGCCGCGCACGCCCACACGCACCTTCCCTCCGTCCTGTCCTCGGCGCCCGACTCCGAACTGGCTTCAGCATATTCCTACAGCTGCACACATGCACTCGGCAGCGGCACACACGTGAAGGCTACGTACGTGCGGGCACGCGGGAGCCGGGAGCCGAGCGCACAAAGCTCCCGGCGCTCGCAGCATCGTCGGGCTCGGACCTGCGGGGCCGGGGGCGATGCGGGCCCACGTCCGCTCCGGGTGGGCCGGGGCCCGCGCCGCCGTGCGCCCGCCGAGCTGCCGCGCCCGGGCGGCCGTCAGGGTGTGGGTGAGCAAAACCGATAACCGGCTTGGGAGGTCTCGTTACTGAGGTCGTCAGAACGGCAGGGAGGCGCCAGGTTCCCCGGTTCATGCACGCACACACGAGACCGCCAGGATTGCAGGACCGCCCAGGATCCGTTGGGCAGAAACGGCGCAAATCTGTGCAAGGAGAAGCAGCTTCTCTGGTTTTCGTTGGTAGCTGTGCATCCAGCGAGAGAAGATCCCAGCGTATGGTTTCCTAAGCCTCAGAGATAAGCCGACTGGTATGGACAGATGTCACCTATTTTCCCGGATGACCTTTTTCCACTGGGAGTTCTGAAGGAAGACCAGTCAACCCAAATTTCTTACTCTGGTTCTCCTTGGGCATATGCACCTGAAAATCACTGGGAAGAGACTGTGCAGGAAATTTTGGGATTCCAATCCAACTCATCAATCTTCTTTTCATCGCTGCTCTGTGAGAGGGAGAATTTAGAAATGGGTACTACTTGCACAGGTGTTCTGTGATGCACCCCAGTCAAGAAAACAACCTTTCAATGCAGCCCTGCTTCTGATACATCTTAGATCAAGTTTTTGGTTAGATCGTGTCACGAAATAATGTTAAGTCATTTTACACATAAATATGTCATTAAAATACAACAGATGGGTGAAAGGTTGTCCAAAAAAAAACCTAGCCCTACCTGGTTTGAATGCTGGACCAGGAATTCTAGCAATGAACAGCTCTAACTAAATCACCTTTTTTTTTTTTTTTAAATAAAGTCATCTATAAAATATAAGATCGTATGCGTCTGTGTATTTCATGGAGGCTGCTCAAGTGAGACAAACTCATGTAAGTATAAAAGGAAGCTTACCTTTAGGAAAGAACTGACCGCATAACTCCACATTTTTCTCCAAGTCAGTTGTACGGGGATCATTTCAATGTTTGTACCCAGATACCATCTCTCATTCTATAGAATGTAAGTTAGTTTATTCCCGGATTTCCTATTTGTTTTGCCTAGAATTTAACCCTTGGTTCCATTTTACCTCCAGAACAGGTTTATTTACCTCATTTCCTTAGCTTAGTGAATATGAGGAGGGGATGTGGTCTGAGCCAATGGTTTGGGGCCAACGATTTGGGGTGCAGATTTGGGGGAGGCCCAGAAGACCAAAATAGTTACTTCCATACAACTCAGGTTATACCATGAAATTACCTGCAAGAGTGCAAAGAGAGGGCAAGTGGATCAGAGAAAAGGAAAAGTGGTGGGGCAGGAAGAGTAGTTTGCATCAATTAGCACCACCCAACAAAGGACCCACAACAGTCCCAGTTCTTCCCAAACTCCACCAGCATTTTCTACACTTAACCTAATGCTTGGCTTGATCAGCAGACTACTTTTTCCAGTTTCTGCTTTAAGAGGTATTACTTAGATAGAAAAGACATGAATTACCCCACAAATTGATATGGAAAATATGTCTCTTTAAAAAGTAAATTATGGGGCGCCTGGGTGGCTCAGTGGGTTAAAGCCTCTGCCTTCGGCTCAGGTCATGATCGCAGGGTCCTGGGATCGAGCCCCACATCGGGCTCTCTGCTCAGCGGGGAGCCTGCTTCCTCCTCTCTCTCTCTGCCTGCCTCTCTGCCTACTGTGACCTCTGTCAAATAAATAAATAAAATCTTTTTTAAAAAAAAGAAAGAAAGAAAGAATGAAAGAAAGAGAGAAAGAGGTCTGACATAGTGGACCACTGAATCTCACCACCCAAGGAGAGGTCTGGGGGAGAAACGGGAAGGGGTGCAGGGAGAGGAGGCAGGAAGCTGGTAGTGGGGCATGCAACTGCCCAGGGTTGGACAGTTTTTCCAAATATTTGGAACTCAGGAATACTTGGTGAATTCATGAACGGGCTCATCACAATGTTTTTTTGCAGTATCAGTACAGTCAAATGGAAAAATTTTTTAAATCTAGCATTAGAAACTGTTCATTAGAAAAAAAAAAATAGGGCCATCTGGGTGGCTCAGTGGGTTAAGCCTCTGCCTTCGGCTCAGGTCATGATCTCGGGGTCCGGGGATCAGGCCCCGTGTTGGGCTCCCTGCAGGAACCTGCTTCGTCCTCTCTCTGACTGGCTCTCTGCCTACTTGTTATCTCTGTCAAATGAATAAATACAATCTTTGAAGGAAAAAAGAAATGAAACCACATATAGATATGATTTCTATTTTGTTAAATATTAGAAGGAAACACCATGGGAGAAAATAACAATGTATATTTCTTTGGGTTAAAAATAAGGTATCTTATTTTTTAAAAAATCTTTGCTTCTGGGACGCCTGGGTGGCTCAGTTGGTTGGACGACTGCCTTCGGCTCAGGTCATGATCCCGGAGTCCCGGGATGGAGTCCCGCATCGGGCGAGTCTGCTTCTCCCTCTGACCCTCTCCTCGCTTGTGCTCTCTCTCACTGCCTCTCTCTCAAATAAATAAATAAAATCTTAAAAAAAAATCTTTGCTTGTAATCAGGGGTAAAAAGCTGGTAATACTAGTCTAAGAGACTGGCCGTTTCCCATTTATGGAATGACTCTGCGTAGGTATCCCTCACTTAAAAGAATATCTACTTTTCAGGAAACTAACTACAAAATTAAATTATATAGACCCTTATTTTCTGTTGATTTCTTTAATGTATAGAGAGATTTGAGGCTGAAATCTAGACATAGCTCAAATCCCAAAATTTATATGAAAAGCCAAAAAATACAACTATTGGGCAACTGAAGCTGGGGAAACGAAGTGTAAAACGGATCTGTCCGGGGTAGCTCATACTGAGAAAAGGCTTAGAAATGTGTTACTTGCCAATGAGACTGAACTACTCTAATGGATCAAAAGTGTGTTTAAGCCATTCCTGCTTCACACTTAGTACCTTGTCACAATTGCCAGGCAAGGAGATCTTATCCAGACATTCTTTGTAGAAAATAGACAAAAAGCAGAGGAGGCATGTCCTTCAGAGATAGACAGCACCTGTGACATCTCTGAGAAACCCCAGGGTCTGTAGCACCCACTTCAAAATTCACCAGACTACAAAGGGGAATCAAGAAGGGGAGACCTGTCCGTGTTTGATACCACTAAACACAGCGGTTTTGCGGTGTAAGATGTTAGCACGGCAATGAGTTACCAACAATAAAGTGTGGCCTGGGAGCGAGACTGCAGGCTCTCCCTGTAACAGCTCCCTTGTCACTCGCTCGCCTTCAGGGACGCTTTCCGACGTGGGAGAGAAAGAGACGGCAGTCAAACTTGCATCCGTGGGACTGTGCAGTCCAGGCGAGCAATGTCTCTTCAGTGAACCCCGGCCATAAGAACCATTTTATAATAAAAGAGAGAAACTAAAGTGAGTGTCCAGGTGCTGGCCACTACATATGGCAGAGGGACCATGTCTCTCAGGGGCCAGTCAAATGTTCTTGAAGACTGTACCTTGATTTTACAAACTTTGTTTGATTTTTATTCTGTACCTTTCTGGCTTCTGATCAGATTTGGCCAGTCTTTCATATCAGATATTGATGTTTTAGATTGGAATATAGTTTCTCCCTATCTTCCCTGCAAGAAAATTAGCATTCTGATATTAAATTGCTATATAATGAGTTTAGTTAGTGCTGCTTAGTATCCAAGTGCCTAATTGCCTATGGATGATTAAAAATCTTATTTTCCAAAGTGGAAAGCTACAGACTGAACCTTGTAGTAGCGATTGGTATTCACTGAAGTTGCTGTCCTTGGTGGCTCAGACCTAAGCAGGCGTTGTGCATGTTTTAATTTTAAAAACATTCCAGATCAAGAGATCTGCTTCCCTGGAAAGCCAGATCCCCACCGCCCACGCAGCTTCTTGGGGCAGCCCTCTTCAGACCCACTCCTCCGGGGCCCTGGGCTTCAGCCCCAGGTCTAGGCCTTCCTTCAGGGTCCTTCCTGCACCTCCTGAAACTCTCCTCCTGCTTCCTCTGTGAACAGACAGGACCAGCTTGAAGCAGGACCTCCCACACTGGTTATTTTGCTTCGGGGCATTTAAAGGAAAGCAGGACCCCACATCTTTTCAGTGAAGCTCCTCAGGCAAGATGACAAGGTTGTTTGTGTCCTTTTCCCTCCCAAATTCTCTCCCAATTCCCTCCGGGCCTTTTCACATTCCAACGAGCCAGGAGATGGGCTGAACAAGGGCCTCGCTTACCAGTACCTGTCGGGAGCACGGAGTGCCGACATCATATTGCTTGGATTAGAATCCTAACTGCCACATTCTCTAGCAGCCAACCTTGAACAAGGAATTCTTGTCTCACTTACGTCATCTGTAAAAGAGGAATGGTACCGTTGCCCTATTTCACTGGGTCACAGAGAGCAGTAAGTGAGAACACAAATGTGTTATCCCCATAACGACGCCCGGCCAGAAAAACTGCCCCACAATTTATAGCTACTGTCACTATTCCCACCTGTAAAATGGGGAGAGTAATACCCACTTTACTAGGTAAACACAGAGGATAAGTGGGTTAAAGATTGTGGAATAGGCTTCCCTGTCACCATGACCTCCAGATGGGCACACAGGAGAAGCCGAGAGTGCCGGGGACAGAAGGACAGGCCGTGAGTCCCAGGTGCGTCTCCCCATTCCTCACTTACAGCTGCGGCAGCTGAGCCTTGGACAGATCCCGGGGACTACCACTGGTCCTGACGTGCCACTTGCCACAACTGCAGCAGCAGAATTTTCCCTCTCAGCCTGTACTGGCCCCAGCAGCCACACTCCCAAACAGGCCTCTGAGTCCTTGTATAATTTTGGCAAGCAGCAACATCTCCAGGGATCAGTGTTTCCTTTGCAAGTGAGGAAGGTTTACTAACTTGACTTTAAACTTCGGGTGAGAGCTACAGTTCTACAGAGAATTGCCGGGCAGTCCGGTCCCCAGCCTGTTCCTGGAAAGCCCGGGGTCCCGGCCTGCTCCCACCCGCCGGGTTGAGGATCCTTCCTGGCTACTCCTGCACCAGGTGCTTTTTCTGGTTCATGCGCCCTTCTCTTCACGCCGGCTTCGTCGTCTCCCCCCCCTTCTGGTGGCCCCTCGGCCTGGGTCTGCTCCGCAGCAGGCCTGCCGGCTGCAGGTAAGGCCTCCCCCTCTTCTTCACTCGGGTTTGATAGACCAGGGAAAGCCCCTGTGTTTCTCTCCCTCCTCCCGGTCTCCTCAGGGACACAGCCCTCAACACCTTGTCACCTTAGGGGGGACGAAAGTTAGTCCCTAGCTGTGCCAGCCTGCTAGGAAGGGTTTCAGGGAGCGGGCTGGCGTCAAGGCAGGAACCCCTGCCCTTGCCCACGCTGGCTGAGCTTTGGGGTCTCAGGGATGGTGGGTGAGGACAGCTAACCCCACGCGCCTGTGAGCAGAAGGCCTTCCCCCGGGCTGCACGCCACCGAAATGGTCTTCTCCGCTGGCTCGGGTATGTGCGGACAGCTCGGCGGGTCCACACCCGGGCGTGGGGGTGCCCGGGACGTGAGCGCTCCGCTTCTCTCGCTGCGGCGGCCCGCTGCGGCCGTGGCATGGTGCTGGGCCTCCCCTCTTCCCGCACGAAGTCGTGTTCCAGGAAACATCTCCGTCGCCCGTTACTCGGGAGTCCTTTCTCTCTCTGAAGGAGCCCGGTGCTCCAGGGAGGAGGAGATTCCCTTCCCTTTGGGCAACTGGGCGTAAAACTGAAAGCGGGGTCGTCTGGACGCGGGTTTCAGTTTGGTGACGTCCGCGGGCCGGAGAGGAGCGCGGGGAGCCCTTGGGGCACAGGCACCCGAGAGGCCGCAACTCCCCGCACGCGGGAACTCGGGTCGCGCACGTGCTGACCGCTCAGCGGCCCTCCGTGTCCTCCTCGGCCGCGGCGGGGATCCCGGCCCCGCGACAGCCAGGAGGACGCGCCAGCACTTCAGGGCTCGCGGGGCCCCGCGCAGCCGCCCGCCCCGGCGGAGCGGGGACAGGGAGACGAGCAGCCGGAGGGGCAGGTCGCGGCGTCGCCGCCCTCCCTGCGGGGCCGGCGGTGTCCGTCCCCCTCCCCCCGCGTCAGCGGGCGCGGCTGCCCAAGGCGGTCCGGTCCCGGCGCGGCGGCTCCCACGCGGGGACCCGCGTCCCCCGACGGCCGCCGCGGGACCCCGGCCGCTTCTCCGGGCTGTGCTCTGGCCCCGGGGGTGGCCGTGCCCCTGGCGCGGCCGCTCGGGGCAGCGCGGCTTCTCCTTCTCGACGGCTTTTCTCCTCTCCGGCTCTGGGAGAGTCCGGCAGAGCAGACCGGGAGGGACACGGAAACCCGGCGCGCGCGTTCTCGCGACCTCTGGCGCCTGCATCTTCTTCTGTTAAAGGACACTTGCTGAGAGAGAGTGACCAGTCTACAGACGGCGGGACACGAGGGGACAGTGACAGAATTTCTTACCAGGGCGCCGCGTACTCATGGGAAGGCCGTGTCGTGTGTACCTCCACCTAGGGAGACGTGTCCCTGGAATCAGCGCTCGCTGTTGGTTGTAGGGAAGTGTTTATTCTATTTAGTAGTTATTTATAGTTTATATATATTTTTTATTTATATATATTACATATTTTAAAAATATATAATTTAAAAATATATATTTATTTATAGTTTATATATTTATAGTTTGTTCTATTTAGTATTTAACCAGGAGTTTCCGTGTATCATTTGTGTGGACAGACTATTACATCAGCAAGACACACACACACACACACACATACACACAATAACAACTAGGCTAAAAAAGGATTTATTCCTAGATAGGGTTTATGTAACCATTAAAGAAATTGTTGCTGAAGGGTTTTTTAATGTTAAACAAAAAACTAGGTATACATTAGAGAAAATGATCACAGCATATAAAAGTATATATACATGTTAGTAAAAAAGACCAGATAAATCACTAAATATGTTAATTTCCTTTTTATATCTTTATATCCTTTATATATCTTTATATCCTTTTCCTTTTTATATCTTTACTTTCAGGATCCTGTATTCAATTAAGAAATTGTTTTGAAAATAAAATATTTGATGTTAGGGTATTTGCTGTATTGCTGTGGACAGTATTTAGCAGTAATGAGACTACGCTCAGAAATCGCACAGAAGGCACTTAACAGAACATTTCTTCTCAATTAGAATTTCTATGGATACATTTATTCTGTCAAATAAGAACAACTGTATTGTTCATAGTAATACTAAATTGAACCCATTTTTCTCAGCTAAAGACACTGGATATTAACACTTTCATGTTGTTTAACCTGATAGCATTGTCTTCCTATTCCCTGAGTGGGATTTTTGAAAAACAGAAGTAAAAATGAAGCCAGACATAAATGTGCCCTTTAGGGAAATGGTAACCTGGGACAAGGAGCTGGAGGCCAATTAGAAGGCAGGGCTCATAGCATTTCAGCTTAGTTTCTCCACCAACTTCTAGAAGTCAGTTCAATATTTCACATTGAAAATTATAGTGATGTTTAGCTCATACATCTCATGAAAGTCAGAAAGTCTCTACATGATGATGAGGAATTGTAGTCACCAAGTCCAAGTCTTCTATGAATATGCTCCTGGTGGTTTGTGGCGCCATCAGGACCTTTATTCACCAAATTAAAACATCCTGAGCTCCGTGCAGTGGGCAATGAGCTGCCCTTCACTGCATGAGCTCCCCTCGTCCCAAACAGCTTGGGATTTCACACTCACGTCGTCCTCGTCTGCCTTGCATAAATTTCTATTCTCTCCATCTGAACAAAAGATTAAAATTTTCAAATAAAAGATGCACCTTCATTAAGTGAGGGCTCTTTGACATGCAAGAAACTCTACAAGAAACAAAGAAAAAGAAACCCAAAATGCTGTATTCAAGTGAGTCAATCAAAGTGAAAAAAAAATTCTTCCCTTTGACCTTCTACTCCATAGGACCATAAAATAGACAATTCAGCCCATCTTGGCTATTTCATTTATTATCTCCTTTAAGAAGACTGGGATGCTCAGATTCTACTCTGGCAAGAACAGGTTGATGATGATGGATAAGGGGAAGGAATCCCAGATTTAGAGGCAGGTGTGAGAGTCACAACTATTATGTTCTTTTAATAATAATCTTTTTATGAGAGCATTAAAAATTTAGTCTGAATGGCAAGTTTTTAAATTCTAATTTTAACTGAAATATTTTTATTATTGCTACTTTCATAAAATCACTTTCTTTGTGTGCAATTCTGTGGGATATCCCATTTTTATGCTAGAGAATTTGCTTCAGAATCTACATAGTATGCCTATTGAATCTACATAGTTTGCCAATTTCTTTTCCAGTGTTATCTATAATGTAAAGAATTGTTAAAATTTGAAATACAACTAATAATGCTAACTTTTACATGAAGGGAGAGTCAGAAATAACTTAGTGTATCTGTATCACACGTAACTAAACTAAGGAAATTTATTAAAATCATGTTTTCTTCATCTCCCTCTTTTTCTAAGGATTTTACTTGCTTACGAGAGAGAGAGAGAGCGCGAGCGCATCAGCAGGGTGAGAGACAGAATCCCAGGACCCCAGGATCAGGACCTGAGCTGAGGCAAATGCTTAACCGACTGAGCCGTCCAGGCACTCCTTCTTCATCTCTATTAAACTAAATTTACTAAATGTACTTTTAAAAGTTGATGTAAGAATAGTGCTCTTAATCCTGGAGAAAAATAGGAGGAGTGCTTTCACTTGATATGTGAATTTTACAAAATATTTTGAAACTAGAGATTTGTTTTTCCTCCCTCTCCCCCTCCCTCACTCTTTCCTTCTTTTATCTCATGTAAATCTACTCCTTCCTCTTTGTGGAGTAAAGGAAGAAAACTGGTTCTGTGTGATGTCAGAGACGAGAAAGAAGGAAGTGTTCTGGTGGCAGGGCAAGCCTTCCTTTGCGAACAGTTGCTGAGAGGTCAAATAACACGTGTCCAGCTGGGGCACTGGCACCTTACTGTTGACCTTCACGCAAACATTCTCACCACGGAAGCCAGACTGGTGTGGGGCAGGGTTATTTTTGGTTATTTTCCTTATTTCACAAGTAACTGTTTAACATGTTTGAGAATAATCTATTGTCAACAGGATACAAGATTCTAGAGTGATGTTTGGTAAAGGGGACTCGGGACTCTCTTCCTGATTCATTCCGAGTCAAGACTTTGTTATTTTGCGGATAAAAACATACCAAAAAGAAGTAGCAACCCATTTATTTTGACATTACTTCTAATATACATTTTGTTTTATTCCTATGTCTGTTCTCCATTATTTGAACAATGGAAAATAATATCCCTTTCTGTCTACTAAAGCATGACTAAGATAGCCGTTATGTAATGACACGCATACTTAGTATATACTTGTAGATATGTCGCGTCCGTGACCCATCATATATAAACATATGCATGTAGATATATAAATAATAGATTTACAGAGTGATATCTATTATTTCTTCACAGGGACAGTATATATGGCATTTAGATATGAAAATCTTTGTATTTTTGTATTTTTTGCAGTCGTAAGACTAGTTTCCTAAAGTGGAGGACTGAGTTTAGATCTTTCTTCTTTCCTATGATATGCATTCAACGCTAAATTGTTCTCTTTAAGCACCGCTTTTACGGCATCCCATAGATTCTGATAAGTTGTGTTTTCATTCTCATTTAGTTCAAAATATTTTAAAACATTTCCTGAGGTCTGTTCTTTGCCCCTGTGTCATTTACAATGACACCCAGGCGCCCAAAACATTTTTTTTTTTTTTTTTTAAGTAGAAAAAGAAGAGAAGAGAGAAATAGGAACAGAGAACACGGGCCACAAACAGAAAGCATAAAGAATATGGAAGATATTCATCCAATCATTTTGGGCGCCTGGGTGGCTCAGTGGGTTAAAGCCTCCGCCTTCGGCTCAGGTCATGATCCCAGGGTCCTGGGATCGAGCCCCGCATCGGGCTCTCTGCTCCGCGGGGAGCCTGCTTCCTCCTCTCTCTCTGCCTGCCTCTCTGTCTACCTGTGATCTCTATCTGTCAAATAAATAAATAAAATCTTTTAAAAAAATGTTTTAACTGCACATTTTATATGATCCTATTTTCTCTCCTTTATTAGCATATCAGGTGTACTTTTGTTTTTGTTTTCTGTTTTTGTTTTTTTTTTGCTTTTTTTTTTTTTCTTTTTGTAGTGGTTACTCTACAGTTTACAATATGTATTTATAACGAATCCCATTCTACTTTTAAGTAACACTAGACAGGTAGTGTGAGTACCTTATAATAACAAAATAATCCTAGTTTCTCTCTCCCACCCCTTTTCACTTACATATAAGCACACATAAACATATGTATATAGAATACCTAAGCACACATAAGCAAATACCTTCTTTTTATTAATATTTTGAATAAACTGTTATCTGTTAGATTAAGAATAAGAAAAATAAAAGGTTTTATCTTACCTTCTCTTACTCTTTCTCTGATCTGGTCCTTTTCCTTTCTTTATGTAAATCTGAGTTTCTAACATATATTATTTGATTTATTATTATTATATTTTATAATAATATATGTTATAAAGTAACATAAAATATATAGTGTATTATATATTAACATTTGTTATTTTATTCTCACACATCATATATTATTAATATATTATTATATGATGTATTAAAATAGATTATATAATATTATAATTATATATTATATATTAGTATATTATTTTCTGTCTGTCTAAAAAACTCAACATTTCTTGCAAGGCATATCTCTGGCAACAAAAATGCTCAATTTTTGTCTGTGTGAGAAAGTCTTTATTTCTTCTTCACCTTTGAAGGATAATTTCACAGGGCAGAGAATTATAGGCTGGTGGGTTTTTCTCTCATACTCTAAATATTTCACCCCTCCCTTCTTGCTCGCTCACCTTTTGAGAGGTGGGATATGATTTCTATCTTCACTCCTGCATAGGAAAGGTGTTCCCCCACCCCACCCCTGCCCCACCTCTTGCTTTTCTCATGGTTTTTCTTTATCTTTGATTTTCCATATTGGAAAATGATGTGCTTAGACATAGTTGCATAGTTGGTTTTTTTCTTTTTCTTTTTTCTTTTCTTTCCTTTTCTTTCTTCCTTTCCTTTTTTGGGGAGGGGGCATTTATCCTGCTTTTTGTTCTTTGAGCTTCCTCCACTTGTGGTTTGGGGTCTGTCATTAATTTGGGGAAATTCTTTGTCCTTGTTTTCAATATTTGTTTTGTTCCTTTCTCTTTTTCCGCTCTGGCATCCCCATGATACGCATATTAGCTGTCTCCTATCTATCTGTCTAGATGTCTCCTATCCTTGGCGTCTTTGCTTCTCAGATTGGAAGGTTTCTATCAACGGGTCCGCAAGCTCAGAGGCCCTTTGCTCACCGCTGTCCAGTCTCTTAATAAGCCGACCCAAGGCATTCTCCATTTCTGGTACAGCGTCTTTGGTGTCTAGTTTATCTTTTTGGTTCTTTCTTAGGCCTTCTGCCTCTCTGCTTACTTTCCCCATCTATTCTTGAATGCTGTCTTTTTGATCCATTAACATAGTTGTTTTAAAGTTCCAGACTGATAATTTCAACATTCCTGCCATAGCTAATTCTGATACTTTTTGTCTCTTCACAATGTGTTTTTGTGTTTTGGCCTTTTAGTGTGGCTTTTCATTTTTTCCCGGTAGCCAGACCTGATGTACAGGGTAAAAGGAGCTGTTAGTCATGTGTTGAGGTCGGGGAGGGGACGTGTTACGCCAAAGGCCACGTCTGGGTCTTGGCTGGGCCTGGACCTCCAGACTGTGAACCTTACAAGTGCTTCTTTTTAGTATTTTTCCGTCTACTCTTTTAGCTGGAACAGGATGGCTAGAGTGGGCTGGCATCGGGTATTTGTCCCGTGTCCTCTCCTCTTACAGATTCTAGGAGAGGAGTCATTTTTCACTCCAGTTAGCATTTACTTATTGTTAGGGTGGAGTGGTAAGTGACAGACTCCTTTCATGGGGAACCAGAAACCACGTTCATAAGCATATTCAAAATTGTTAGTGGCAAAACTGGACTTTATTCTTTAAATTCCTGACTAATCAGCATGCACAGAGAGCATGAGGACCTGTCGCAGACACGGGGGTGCTAGTCTGAGCTTAGACAGACTTTGAGAAAACAGAATCTGGGTCTGATCTGCCTCTCCCACCTGCAGCCGCAGTTCTGAGTACAGCTCGGGACCCGCCGTGTGATGTCACTGCCACTCACACCATGCGACGGGGCTGGGACAAGTCATGCACCCCGTGTATGGTATCAGTGTATGGGTGACTCATACGTGTAATTTGTATATGTACCTGACATACCAGGTACCTCATGAACAGCAGCTCTTGGAATTATTGGGAAATAATAAGTGCTTATCAAGGACTTGTTCATTTAAAAGGTGCTAACTAGACAAAATGGTATTTCCTTATTAATCCCTGTAAATTTCATTTTCTCACTGAAGTGACTAAGCTCTTTAACTAGAAGCACTTTTACAGAACACAGGAGGAAATGGGAGGAAAGGGGATTTCTTTGTGTTAAATTCCTTGTCACTGTATATTTAATGCAAAGCAAAGCTCCTAGAGCTAAATCAAAGGTTAAACATTGGCATACCAGGCACAGCAAAATTAAATCCTTATTTTGCTTAAATTAACTTAAAAACACAACAAAAGTGATTTCCCCCACCCTTGTTTTTCTGCTGTGGCAGGTAAGCCCTCCGCAGGATTTTGAGTGGTTTGGTTCGTCGAACATGAGAGGGCGTGAGGAAGGGGTCTCTACATTGATACATGTTACTTGCCTTGAGAAGCATCATCCCCTGGGGGCTCTGGCCCCAAAAGACCATGGAAGTGCTTCCTAAGGCACGGGATCCCCATTTCTGCTAAATTCAACAAGACACCCTGGTGGGGGGGCTGGTTTCTATAGGCTAGCTGCTCTAACCCTGGTATTTGCCTTTCCTGATTTCTGGTTAAAATTCTTAAATCGGGCACCTGGGTGGCTCAGTCGGTTAAGCGGCTGCCTTAGCTTAGGTCATGATCCCTAAGAGGGGTCCTCCTCTCTGTGGGGATCCTGCTTCTCCCTCTCCCTCGGCCCGCTGCTCCCCCTGCTTGTGCTTGTTCTCTCTCAAATAAATAAATAAAATAAAAACAAAATAAAATTCTTGGTATAGCTGCTAACTTCTTCCTATGTCTCAATAAAACTAAAATATATGTAGATGAATGAGTAGTAACACAAGTACAGAGAAGTACTTATTTACTACTTTAAGTGACTCTAAAGTCACAATGGATTAATTCAAATTACATGATAGATTCTCGCAAACCTTAGGGTTTTATTTCTGGGTGTTAAGTTGCCTTAAAAAGGAAAATAAAGGTTTTAGGGCATTTATCATTGTAGAGGGTAGAAGGCGGACTCTCCTGTCTGCATAAAGCAGCTGGGAACGTCCTCACCATTTTTTCCACTGTTGTCTTGATAGGTAGTGCTTTGGGAATGACATTTGACGCAAGATTTTTTTTTTTTTTTTTAGATTCCCATTACTTTTGAAATCCTGTCGTAGAGACTTTATTCTGAATCTAATGTTATATTTGAGTAGAATTCAATATAACAGACATTTCATATTCATATTCAATATATAAGACATTTCATAATATTGCATTTCATTACTGGAATCAATTAAGTTAAGTGAATTCCTCTCCAACTTTTGGAGTTCCCTTTCATATGGAAATTTCCTTTTACTTCTGTACAGTGGCATTCCAAATCAGCAATATGTCATCTTTCATGGCTGGCATCATGGGATTACTCTGTCTGCAGACATTGACACAGATACGAAAAAAAATGTGTTTTGAACTTACTCATTTTAATTTATTATTTTACCAGTGGTTCTCACATTAGCAAACCCATTTGTATTTGTATGTTTTCTACATGCTGGAGTTACTTTGAATGGTGTGTATTCATGGCCTTTAGGTGAACAACGGCAACAACACAGGACAGTTACTGAAAACCCAAGGGAACATCTAGAAATCATTGTTTTTTGTTAATGGCTGGAGCTGAGGAAGTAATATTGGGCAGGCACTAAATGAGACTTTAGTTAATATAACTTTATGCTGAGCAGGTGTATTTCATGAATAAAAGTACTTGTGCAATATACTTAATTTATAATTTTGTAAAAATGAGACTAAAGTTAAATAGGCAATTCATTTTTATCTCATTCTCTGTGCTAGCTGCTCTCATTTAGAGCAAGATCTGGGATGCCAGGGAGTTGGGGTTTGGGGCCGGGTGGCCCAGGGTGTGCAGGGGGCTGTGTGACTATCCGAGGAGATGTGCACGCGTGTCTGTGCTAGGCCCAGGACACGATGGCGACCAGAGTCTACCGGGACGCCATTTCCAGGGAGGCTCACTCAGATTGCCCTGTTCACTTATCAAGTTTCCTTGATCTCAATCTTAGGGAGTACACAAAATGCCTATTAAAACCTAACTAAGAAATTGAACAGAATTCCCTGTCGTGCCCTTCACGGAAGAGAGAGAGAGGAGAAAACATTTTTTCTTTCAACTGTCACTTGGTTATGCTTTCCTCACTGTAACTGAGATGACTCACACATACAGTCCCACTTTTATAAGACTCCACCCCTTGTGGAGTGGTCTAACTGTGTGGTTCCGCAGTCAAGCCTGCTCCTTCTGCATTCACCCACTGAAGGTCTGGGTTCTGTGGACTGATTGCCCTGCTCTCAGACCTCATCTGCCAGGACAGATCCAGGGGGATTCTGTGGGGAACAAGGCTGCCACTCCCAGCCAGCTGCAAGGAGGGCTTTACTCATGCTTTCAGCAATCCCGTCTTTGTCTGGATGTGAAGATAGCCCCTAAAATAAAACCCGTGTTCAGACATGAGGTTAACATCTGTTAATTTTCACTAAGGCAATTTTTTGGTAATTTAAAAAAGATTAGGGCCAAAGTTTTATTTTTTACCCTTTTAAAGATTTTATTTATTTATATGACAGAGAGAGACAGTGAGAGAGGGAACACAGGCCTGAGGAGTGGGAGAGGGAGAAGCAGGATCCCAGGATCCTGGGATCATGACCTGAGTGGAAGGCAGGCAACGACTGAGCCTCCCAGGCGCCTCTGGACCAAAGTTTTAAATCTATGGAATAGTTTCAGGGGAAGTGTTTAAAAAGTACTTCCGAAACAATATAATCTGTGTCTTACAAAATCACGAAGGTCAACAAAGTATTTTAGTGCTCACTTCTTTCCCTGGAAAATGCAGAATTTCAATAATTTTCATTGGAAAAAGAACAGTAATTAGCACTCATCTAAAAAATGGTATTATCAGACATCATTACAAAAAATTTAAAGATTTTATTTTTTAAGTCATCTCTACACCCAATGTGGGGCTCGAACTCATAATCCTGAGATCAAGAGTCACACGTTCCACTGACTGAACCAGCCAGGCTCCTCATTACAAAAATTTTTAAATCAATGTATGAAGATACATAATTCTATGTAGGTTAGAAAATAAAATCACGTTTTCCCCCATAGAATAATAATTCTAATAATTGAACTTAGATTCCATAACACGCCTGATGAAGTATCAGAATGAGCATAAGGCTTCTTATTGGTATGCTGTACTAATTACTACTGTACTAATTTCAGAAAAGTCAAGCATTCTCGACCCAACATATACAAGGCATAGTCCGCTGAACGCCCTGTCTATAAAGGAAGGTGCTAGCATTAAACTGCACTAGTCACAAAATAGGTAAATATTCTTTGTTTCATTTCAGGTAATATTTTCTAAATGTTTTTCAATGTAACAACATGAAATAGAAATAAATTCCCCTATTTGACCTGATTCTATTCTGGTGATGAAGGCTCTTTTATTCCTTTCTCAGAAGAGATCAAATAAGTAGCTGGCTTTTTATAGCTGCTCACGATTGCCGATCTCCTGAGCACACCCTCATGCTAACCAGAAGTTTCCTTCCATTCCCTTTGTAGGATCTGGACATTGTACAAGCCCGTTATCAGAGTGTGTGGCTGAGATCCATACGTGATTAGTGAGCCTCTCCCGCCCCGCCAGACCCCAGTGGGGCGGTTGCGCCAACCCTGCAGCTGGCCGGCATTGTGCACAAGGTGCAGGACCAGAAACACTTTCTCTCCCAAACCAGGTTCTTGTCAAGCGATGTGTTTTACAAGGACATCAATGTGCTTATCGTGCATGGTGATGTACTTGGGTAAAGTGAAATTTCAAGCCCTTCATTTGAAAGTCATCAGAGTGAAAGGAGTGTTTAGCACATCTACTTGGCCCCGGAAATGACTCTGTAGTGGATTCACCAAAGACAAAGGAATAAAATCTCTGTGTGTACGGGTGACACATTAGGAGATCTTGCCCGCTGAAGGCACTCTTTCTGAGTACTGTAAAGAATTGCCCCTTTTGATTCCTTGTGAGCCTTGGTTACAGGAGCTCTGACTGTAGCCATTAAACAAACCTCCTTGTACACTCAGCCTGTATTTTCATGCCTGGCTGGAGGGAATAATGGCCCAGCAGTCACCGCAGCCCGCTGTGCGGTTGCTGGGAGAGTGGATTAGCTATGCCTGTTTTGGTTTCGAATGAATATACCCCCTGGCAAGCCATGTGGCCCAAAATAGTTCCTTAGGTGACACATTCACAGAGCTGGTGGCTGTCCCTGCCCCGGACCCTATATTCCTACGGGCTCAGCCCTCCTTATCCAAGATACAGAGACACGGGGACAGCACCCGTAGTTTTGCTTGCCGGCAGGTCTTACCCCCTTTCCTCTTCCTAGCCGTGAAAGGGGAAAAGGAATTAAGGCAAGCCTAAAAGACTTTGCCTCATTCCCTTCCTGTTACATCTCTGGGAAAATCAGAACATCTCGTGTGTATGAAGGATCTACATCAGGAGGTTAAGAGCAGTGAGACCGGCAGGCCCTGAGTTCTGTGCTGCACGTGTTACTCACGAGAAAAGTATTTGCTTGAAGCCTGCTTGCCCAGCTGGTCGCCTCCCTGATCTCTCTAGTGGACATGAGTATATTGTCTGAGCAAATCTGGGGCCAGTGTGCATGCAGGGATGTGGGCAGGGGAAGGGTTGTGGTTTCTGCCCAGCATCCAGAGTGGGGAATTCTAGTACCAAAGTCCTGAGAACATGGGGGTGGAGTCCGTCCCCGTCCCCCTCAGGCTGTGGGAATGAATCTCTGTCCTGTCTGGAACACATACAGCCGTTATGATGAGGACGGCTTTCTCTTCCAACTGACATTTGTAGATCTAGAGATCTACAAACAAGAACGTAATTTTTCAATTAAATCTCTCTCAACACCACACACTTCTACCAAATTAGAGACAAGGAGTAGGCAAAAACTGAGGAAAAGTAATAGCTGGCATCGTTCGAGTTCCCATAGCAGCCGTTCTTTTTTTTTTTTAAAAGATTTTATTTATTTATTTGTCAGAGAGAGAGAGCGAGCGAGCACAGGCAGGCAGAGAGGCAGGCAGAGAGGCAGGCAGAGAGAGAGCTGAGCAAGGAGCCCGATGCGGGACTCGATCCCAGGACGCTGGGATCATGACCCGAGCCGAAGGCAGCTGCTCAACCAACTGAGCCGCCCAGGCGTCCCCATAGCAGCTGTTCTAATGAAGAAGTGTTCTAATCAGTTTCCCCTGCTGCCAGACCCTGCTTTCCACAGAGGTGTTGTGCACTGGTGTGCATTTCCTTTCTTTAGTTTAAGGGGAGTACATATTCAATTCATTATGTACTGTACTGATTATACCCATGTGACCAAGAAAATTAATATGTATTTATGTGTAAGGAACAATGCCAATTTCCAGAGGGGACTAAAAGGATTAAGTTTGGGGGGGCGCCTGGGTGGCTCTGCCTTTGGCTCAGGTCATGATCTCAAGGTCCTGGGATCGAGCCCTGCATTGGGCTGTCTGTTCAGCGGGGAGCCTGCTTCCCCCTTCTCTCTGTCTACTTGTGATCTCTCTCTCTCTCTCTCTGTCAAATAAATAAATAAAATCTTTAAATTTTTTTTATTAAGGTGGAAAGAGTAGGAGTCTGATTTCATCTTTGTTACCCTTTTTCTTTTTCACTCAGAAAATATCGTTTTTCTTTCTTTCTAGCTATATGCACCTGCTTTTTCGTGACCTCTTTCCAGGTTTATGTAGTTGCTTTCTGTTGTCTTTCCGTTTGCTGTTGTCGTTTTGTTCTCTTACTTCTTCAGCCTGTGGGTGCTGTGGCTCAGCGGCGTTTCCTCGGGAAAGGAAGAGGAAGTGAGCAGGACAGAGTAGCTATCAATGCTCCGCAGGCTCCCACCCAGATTTACTCTTTTCTCAGGAACACCTCCGTTCACATGTGAAAATACCCATCCGCACACACAGACGTGAGCACACGGGATCTCCTATGTAAGTACACTGGTTGGAGTGCTTTTTTAATTGGAGGGGTACTTCTGCTCTGGGGGCATACACCTCTAGTTTGTCTGGTAGCAGTAGGAAAATACATGTGAGTTTCTGGCCCAGGACAAATCTTTCTTCATAAAATCATTGTTCTGTGCCAGTTCCTCTGCAGTAAGTGGCTTTTTCTCTCAGTTCTGGCTATGTTTTAGCGCAAGTATATTGTCTCCTCCAGGTCCTGAAGTTTTCAACGGAAACATGTTTCTTTTTTCTGTTCTATTTTCCAGAACTGTGCTCATTTGAACCTGGGCAGCAGCCGTGTAGAAGCAGGCCGCCTCTGCCTGCAGAGACCTTTAGGGGCTCATAAAGCTTATTGATGCTTTCGGTTAGAGGACGCCATACATATTTAAGAGGCCGCTAAGACATTAAATTCAGCGTCTTCCAGTCTGTCTCTTATCATTAGGTTCCTTATACCTTCATCCGTTGTTAGTTTAAAATTAGTTATTTAAAATGCCCGAAAACTGTCTGCGCCTCTTTGGAGTACACCTGGGGCACGACAGCAACGGTGAGCACGGGACGAGCACCCCGTCACCCGTCTCTGCTCAGAGGACCAAGCGAAAGGCTTTAACATTTTTAAAAAGGCCCGGCCCAGCCGCACATTGAGGAAATCGTCCTTGAGCCCATGGTCCCTCTCCACGTTCCTCTTTTCCGAGGCTTCTCCTTAAGGGCAGCGGCGGCCAAGCGATCGCTTTGCGGTGATGGAACAGCGCTGCAGGCGAACACAAACAATGCGCTGCACGGCCGGGTTGTTCTGTCGTCGCCATGGACGTGCGGTCACCTAGGCAGCCTCTCGCCCCAGCGCCAGCCTCCGTGGAGACCCGGGCGAGGAGCTGCAGAGCGGAGCCCCGGGGACCTGCGGAGCTGCGCGGGCCGGTCCCCCTGCAGCACTTAGCGCTCCCCCGGGAGCGGGCCGAGCTCCGGGAGCGCAGGAAGCCCGCGCCGCGCCCTGGACAGCAGGTGCCCTGGGCTGGGCCTCCAGCCGCGCGGGGGAGGGGAGCCGGCTCACAAAGAAGTCCACCTGCCCGGAAATCCCGGTCGCACCCCACGGTCTGCAGAGCCCTCCTCTCCTCAGAAAGGGTCTAGAACAACCGCCTGCCCCTGGAGCTGCCGCCTCTCACCGCGCGCTCCGCCTTCTGGGTGTGCTGCGTTGCGTTGTGTGTTTTTCCTTCTTTCTCTCCTGGGCGCCCGTGAGTTCTGTCGTCCCTTGCTTTGCCTCTTTATTTTTTAATTGAGAAAAGCCTGAGGATTAAAGAACTGAGAATTTTATCTTCAAGGCTCCCATGTCATTGTGTTAAGCTACGCGGTATTCTCTGTGTCCCGGTTCAGGATACTGACGGGCCGCGGGGAGGTTTCCCAGAACGTGCCTTGCTTATGCCTTACTCGCAGATGCAGGTCTCTTGCGCGCGCGCGCACACACACACACACACACACCCCTAAGAAGGGACATGACAGGCTTAATATAGAAGTGAAAATAATTTACTTTGTATTATTTATTCACTTATATAGCGTTACTTGGTTATTTTTGAAAACCAAGTAATAGTATAGGGGAAATAAATTAATATTTTTATGTAAAATTCAATTTTTGCCCTTTCTTGTATTTACAGTTAATAAATGTGCTTCCCATTTTAACATGTGTAAAACTTATTCTAAAACTTTATAGGGAAATATCTGAAGTTTTCTGAAATATTTTAAGCAAGCTTTGTCAAAATAGAGCATCTGAAAAAGATCTATTTCCTCATTTGATGACAAAATATTTATTTCAACACTCTGATCACTTTGGGTGAATGCTAAGTTACTCATTGGTGGTTTAATCTGAGTCCTTTGGCCTTTTGGCTAGTACCGTGGTGGATTATGTACGTAGGGGGGTAATGAAGGAGAAGAGATATAATATGTAGGCTTGCATATACGTAGAAATGACTATAATTTTGCATGTGTTAGGTCTATTAATGCATGCCAATTTACAACTACACAAGTCAAGGAATTCTTTTCTTTTGAACTCAGGTTTAGCTGGGCCCCGTGTGCATGTCTGAAGTTCCGTGCCACAGGAAGAAATACCTTGTAGGCATCTTGTCAATAAGCAAGTAGGTTCCAAGTGGGGGCTCGGTTTTTGTCGACTGATTTTTGGTCATAAGAATGAAATTATAGGGACGCCTGGGTGGCTCAGTGGATTAAGCGGCTGCCTTCGGCTCAGGTCATGATCCCAGCGTCCTGGGATCGAGTCCCACATCGGGCTCCTTGCTCGGCAGGAAGCCTGCTTCTCCCTCTGCCTCTGCCTCTGCCTGCCACTCTGTCTGCCTGTGCTCGCTCTCTCTCTCTCCCTCTCTCTCTGACAAATAAATAAAATCTTAAAAAAAAAAAAAACAAAAAAAGAATGAAATTATATTATCCTAATGAAAATGAGATTAATCCAAGAAAGATGGATTTTAAAAATGAAAAGGATGAAAAATTTTCATTTCTGTAAATAAAGTCTGAAACTTCTAGCTCATGTGAGTGTTAGGAATCACAAGGATGTATTCACAAAGTCTGACTACCAAAGGCAGATCTGGGGGCTTTGGGACAACGGGCAGACCAAAGTGCTGCTCCAACAGATCGCCAAGGTAAAGGCCACAGATGGCAGCTCTTTTTGGAAATGAGCAAAGTAATGGCTCTCCTGCACATGGAGCAGAAGCCAGTACCATACTGTCTTGATGATGACAGCTTTGTAATAGAGCTTGAAATCCAGAATCATGATGCCACCAGCTTTGGCTTTCTTTTTCAATATTCCTTTGGCTATTCGAGGTCTTTTCTGGTTCCATATAAATTTTCGGATTATTTGTTCCATTTCTTTGAAAAAAATGGGTGGGATTTTGATAGGGATTGCATTAAATATGTCGATTGCTTTAGGTAGCATAGACATTTTCAAAATATTTGTTCTTCCAATCCAGGCGCATGGAACATTTTTCCATTTCTTTGTGTCTTCCTCAATTTCTTTCATGAGTACTTTATAGTTTTCTGAGTATAGATTTTTAGCCTCTTTGGTTAGGTTTATTCCTAGGTATCTTATAGTTTTGGGTGCAATTGTAAATGGGATTGACTCCTTAATTTCTCTTTCTTCTGCCTTGTTGTTGGTGTAGAGAAATGCAACT
>PISX010009319.1:0-76517 GCA_004024625.1 Mellivora capensis
CCTGGGTGGCTCAGTTGGTTGGACGACTGCCTTCGGCTCAGGTCATGATCCTGGAGACCCGGGATCGAGTCCCGCATCAGGCTCCCAGCTCCACGGGGAGTCTGCTTCTCCCTCTGACCTTCTCCTCGCTCATGCTCTCTCACTGCTTCTCTCTCAAATAAATAAGTAAAATCTTTAAAAAAAAATAAAAAATAAAATGTTTGGGCACCTGGATGGCTCAGTCCATTAAGTGTCTGCCTTTGGCTCAGGTCATGATCCCAGGGTCCTGGGATGAAATCTTGCATGGGGCTCCCTGCCCAGTGGGGAATCTGCTTCTCCCTCTCTCTTTGCCCCTCCCCCTGCTCATGCACTCTCTCTCTCTCCCTTTCTCTGTCTCAAATAAATATATAAAATCTTTAAAAATAATAAAGATAAAATATTTAAGGGAAAAAAAAAGATGAAGGATGCCTGGGTGCTTCAGTCAGTTAAGCAACGAAGTTTTGGTTTTGGCTCAGGCCATGATCTTGGGGTCCTGGGATAGAGCTCTGCATCAGGCTCTTTGCTCAGTATGGAGGCAGCTTGAGAGTCTCTCTCTCCCCTCCCCAGCATGCTGTTAGCATTGTTGAAACAAATTAAAGGCAACATTCTTGCCAAGAGAATTAGTGTATGCATTGAACCCTCTAAGAGTACAGATAGCGCCCTGAAAAAAAGTGAAGTGAAACAATCAGGAAAAGGAGGAAGCCATAGAGAAAGATAATTGGGTTCTGCTGGAGCAACAGCCTGCTCACCCAGAGAAGCACACTTTGTGAGAGTCAAAGGAAAGAAGCCTGAGCTGCTGGAATCCATTTCTTATTTTTTTTAATTTATTTATTTATCAGAGAGAGAGGGGGAGAGAGCGAGCGAGCAAGCACAGGCAGACAGAGCGGCAGGCAGAGGCAGAGGGAGAAGCAGGCTCCCTACCGAGCAAGGAGCCCAATGTGGGACTCGATCCCAGGACGCTGGGATCATGACCTGAGCCGAAGGCAGCCGCTTAACCAACTGAGCCACCCAGGTGTCCCAGGAATCCATTTCTTATGAATTCATGGCATAATGAGTATAAAAAATTAACCCTCTATGATGTAAAAGAAAGATAGACAATATCACTAGTCATTAAAGAAATGCAAATTATTGATACAATGATGAGATACTACTAATACCTATGAAAATGACTAAAACAGAGGCAACCAGATGGCTCATTTGGTTGAGCGTCCAACTCTTGGTTTTGGCTCAGGTTATGATCTCAGGGCTCTGAGGTCAAGACCCATATTGGGCTCCACACTCAACTGGGAGTCTGCTTGAGATTCTCTCCCTCTGACTCTCCTCCTGCCTCTCACCCTCTCTCTCAAATCAATCAATCAATAAATAAATGTTTTTAAAAAATGGCTGAAATTAAAAAAAAAAGTAGTAACAGCAAATGATGGCAAGGATGTGGAAAAACTAGATATCTTGTACACTGGTGGTGGGCATGTAAAATGATACAGCCACTCTGTAAAACAGTTGGTTCGATCTCATATGAGTTGTGTGACTGAGCCCCTCCTCAGGCTCCATTCTGGTGAAGTCTGCTTGAGATTCTCTCCCTCTACTCCTCCCACCCTCTAAAATAAATAAATAAATAATAATAAAAAACCCCATGCAGTTACTGTACAACCCAGCAATCACTGTTATGGGAAGTATTTCAGAGCAATGAAAACATGTTTATATTAAAAACCTGTACGTTGGGGCGCCTGGGTGGCTCAGTGGGTTAAAGCCTCTGTCTTCAGCTCAGGTCATGATCCCAGGGACCTGGGATCGAGCCCCGCACCAGGCTCTCTGCTCAGCAGGGAGCCTGCTTCTGCCTGCTTCCGCCTGCCTCTCTGCCTACTTGTGATCTCTGTCAAATAAATAAATAAAATCTTTAAAAAAACAAAACAAAACAAAAATCCTGTACGTGATTGTTCATGGCAGCTTTATTCATAATAACCAAAGCCTCTAAGCAACCCAGATGCTTTGCAACAGATGAATGGTTAAACCAACTGTGGTATAATCATACCATGGAATACTACTCAGCAATAAAAAGAATGAACTATTGAAACATGCCAACAACTTGGATGAATCTCTAGGGCCTTTACACTGAGTGAAAAAGACAGTCTCAAAAGGCCACATTCTGTATCATGTCATTCATATAACCTTCTTGAAAGACAAAATTGTGAGGATGGAAAACAGATTAGTGGCTGCCAGGGTTAGGCTTGGATTGAGAAAGAGGAAGGTGTGGAGCAGGAGTACTCTTTGTGGTGATGGAATAGTTCTTTATCTTGATTGTGATAGTGGTTAAATGAAGCTACACATGTGATAAAATTGCGCACACACTGGGGCATCTGGATGGCTCAGTTGGTTAAGTATCTGCCTTTGCCTCAGGTCATGACCCCAGGGTCCTGGGATCAAGCCCTGCGTAGTACTGGAGCCAGTGAAGGATTTTTAAACAAAGGTTTATGTTATAAAAATTTGAAGGGAAGCAAAATAACCCCATGACCTCTGGGGCTGCATCTCTATTGAGGAATAGTTGTTTGGTTTTACCTGGTAGACAAAAGAGGGCCTTCAGCAGAGAAAATTTGATCTTACCCAGTTAAAGAAAAGGTAGAACTTTTAAAAAATATTTATTTTGAGAGAGAGCATGTGCCAAGAGGGGGGAGGCAGAGAGAGAGAGAATCTCAAGTAGACCCTCTGCTAAGCATGCAGCCCAACACAGGGCTCAATGTCAAGACCCTCAGATCATGACCTGAACAAAATCAAGGATCGGGTGCTTAAGTAACTCAGCCATCCAGGTGTCCCAGAAAATGTGTAACCTCGGTTTATTTTATTTATTTTTTTAAATCTCTTTTTTAAAAAAGATTATTTATTTATTTATTTGATAGACAGAGATCACAAGTAGGCAGAGGCAGACAGAGAGAGAAGGGGGGGAAGCAAGCTCTCTGCTGAGAGCCCCTATGCGGGGCTCGATTCCAGGACCCTGAGATCATGACCTGAGCTGAAGGCAGAGGCTTAACCCACTGAGCCACCCAGGCACCCCAACTTCTTTGGTTTATTTATAAAACTTTATAAAAGGGCTGTTTTATTTGAAGAGAATGGTGGCACATGAAGTAGAAACCAAAGGCATAGAAAAGAGAATTGAAACTATACAATAAGGTAAAGGCCCCTTGTTAAACTAAAATAACCAAGACATTCTTGAAGAACAAATTTGGAGGATTTACACTACCAGTGAACAGTGAGATGGTTAATTTTACCTGTTAACTTGCCTAGGTCACAGATGTCCATATACTTAGTTATATATTATTTCTGGGTCTGTGAGGTTGTTTCTGCAGGAAATGGTAGATTCAATAAAGCAGATTGCTCTTACCGGTTTGAGTATCATCCAATTAGTTGAGGGTCTGAATAGAAAAACCAGGTGGAGGAACGGGGAATTTACTCTCCCTGCCTGATTTAGATCTGGAACATTGATTTTTCTTCTGCTCTAGGACTAGAACTTACACCATTAGTGCTCCTGGGTTTCAGGTCTTTGGAATCAGCCTAGAACTAAACCACTAGCTTTCCTGAGTCTCCAGCTTGCAGATGGCAGATCATGGGATTTCCTAGATGCTGTAATTTCATGAGTCAATTCCATATTTATAAAATGTACATAATAAGATATTATAGGAAGTATTTGTTTAGACATATGTATCTCCTATTGTTTCTCTGGAGAACCCTTACTACTACAACCAGATTTTAAGACTCACTGTAGACCTACAGTAATTACAACAAAATGGTTTTACTGCAAGGATAGACAGCCTAATGGAACAGAATGGAGAGTCTAGGAACAGAACCACACATACAGGGTTATTTGATTTATGACAAAGGTGCCACAGAAATTCAGAGGATAAAGGATTGTCTTTTCCAGGTGGAAGTGAAAAATCCAGTCACAATACTTCTCTAGCAACAAATGAGGTGTGGCAATCAGGGGAAAATGAAACATACGGAATGGGTGATGTCAGTCAAAAAACACCATGGCACAGAATAGCAGTATTCTGACCAGGCTTCAGAGATGAGGCATATCCATATATGAAAAAGGGGTCCCAAACACATGTGGAAGGGAAAGTAGATTATGGTGACAAAAATAATGGATTTATGACAATTGAGTTCCTTTTGAAGGATCTATCTTTAAGCGGATGAAAGGAGCTCAGAGAAAGTCTCTCCCTGCATTTGCTGTTTTTCAACTGCCTACTGCTTAAAAATAATCATTATACCAAAGCAGTATATTCTGAGGTGGAATGTCCTAGACTCCTTCACTACAAACAGTCCAACCCTAGGGAAAAACATTCAAATTCAAATACATTTTTAAAAGACCAAACCACAGTATCCACTTGCTATTAGAGATCTACCCCCCTTTAAAACACTTATTTTTTTTTAAAGATTTTATTTATTATTTGACAAAGAAAGACACAGTGAGAGAGGGAACACAGCAGGGGGAGTGGGAGAAGGAGAAGCAGACTTTCCGCTGAGCAGAGAGCCAGATGCTGGGCTCCATCTGAGTTCCCTGGGATCAGGACCTGAGCTGAGGGTCCAAGCTTAAGGACTGAGCCACCCAGAGGCCCCTAAAACACTTTTTAGAGGTGTAACTTACACAAGGTGCACAAATCTTGTGTACGATTGTTTTTCTGCTTTTTAAAAATTTATCTACCAGAGTAACACCACCGAGAGGAAGACAATGAAACATTTCCATCACCATAGGATGTTCCCCTCAGGTCCCTTGGCTGTCAATACTCTGTAAGGCAACCATTAGCCTGACTTAGTCATTATTTTGGCTTGTTTCTGAACTTCACGTAAATATGAAGCTCTATTCCACTCTTTTTAACGGCTTCTGAATATTCTATAACGTATATACCACACTTTAATTAAGCATTCCCTATCTGAGCACTTACTTCCAACGTTTATATTATGAATACTGCAAGAGGCGTGCTTATCATACTTCCATAGGAGGGAGGCATGGTGGACTGAGAACTCCCTCGCTTCTCCGGCCTAGCGGAATCTCCTGTTTCGCTGTTCACCACACCTTGCCTCCAAACCTACCCTCTGTATGCAAGAGATCCGGATCACAACAGCGGTCCGCTTCTATTGCCCTCCCGGAACTGGAGCGGTATTGACTCCTGCTGTTTCCGCTGCTGAGGGGGCGGGGCTGGGGCCGTCCTGCCGTCGCGGTCGCAGGCTGATGACGCAGAGCGCCGCGTGCTCCCCCACGTGTGCTGCAGTTCTCCCGGTGTCTGCGGGGCAGCGGGGGTGCTTTCCCGGGGGGGCGTAGTTGCTGGCGCCTCCGGTGCAGGACCTCAGCGGTTCCGGGACTCCGAGCGCTAAGTAGGGAGCGCTGGTGGCCGTCGGGGACAGAGGGCCTGCGGTCATGGAGCACCTTTTCCTGGATGTGGCGGCCGCGCCGCTTCGCTTACTCGCTGCCAAGAACGAGAAGACCCGCAGCGAACTGGGCAGGTTCTTGGCCAAACAGGTAAAAGAAGCAGGGAGAGGGAAATCGCCGAGCAGATCCCGGCCGCCCCCCCCTCGCAAGTGCCCTGCGGCCCTGAGCGAGACGCGCTACTGTAAGGGAAGAGAGTAGCGGCGTTCTGTCACCCCGGTCCCCTTCCCAGGGCTGGTGGCCAGGGGCGGAGACGTCCGCGCGTGTTTGAAGAAATTGGAAGAAAGCTTTTGTGTTTATCTGAGAGATCCTTCCGTTCTTTCCACCAGCCGACGACCCTGCAACTCTGTGGGAGAGGTGGCTTTCCGAAAGAGATGTGGTTTGTTTTTCTTTAATTGAGATTGTATCTTTGCCCTTTTGCCATGTATATTCCTCTAGTGTGCCAAATCTAAGCCACCCGTTAGGGTGACTGTTTTTCTTTCCTGCCCCATCCCGTAGTTTTGGCCCGCTGACAGGTATTGATTGCGTTTCTGCTTTGCGTGAGGCACGGCGTGGTTCTCTGAGGAGACAGAAATTCGTTACGGTCTCTGCCTCCAGGGAATTTAGCATCTATTTTTGGAGACAGTTCATAAACACAGAAAACCACTAAGGGCTAAAGCAAGACACCTAGTGCTAACTGTGTGACATTAACCATAGGCATTATTAGGTGAATTAGAATCTTCTAGGAAATAGGTTTTTGGCCTTTTAAGATCCTTCTCTTGACTCCTTGCTGTCTGAGTTGAGGACCTTTATCATGCATTTTTTTTCACGTTGCATGTTAATTTCCTACTTTATGCTTCTCCACCCCCCCCCCCAATATCCTTGAGTTTCTTGAGAGTAGAAAATGTGGTTGTTTTTTTTTCCTTCAAACTCCAGCGTCTATGATTTATTTATTCAGTCATAAATGCATTGTGTACATATATATTCCATTCCTTAGGAAGCAGCGAGTATATTTTGGGTCTGGAGCAGTAGAGAACTAACACGAGAGGCACTTCTGTTTGGTGACAACAAATTGGAAGTGTAAAGGGGAGGGAGACACCCTGGGGTTTCTGGCTTCTGAGACCCAGTGAAGGGAATCACTAAACAAAATGGTGAGCTGTAGAAAGAACTCAGTTTTGATGGGTAGGACTAAGGAAAGAGATACTCAGTTTGTATGAGCTGAGCTTCTGGTGACAGGCTCCTGAGTTATGTATTGTTGCTGGAGGTATTTTTCTGTAAGTGGGCTTTAGAATTTAGAGCACAGGTTCTGAATCTGGGGATCATGGACCAGCAACAGGAAATTTATGTTTCCACACCAGTGTAATTGGATGTAAAATTGGTGTTTATATATTGGGAGTAGTGTGGGGAAATGGTTTGTGGTCTTTATTTGATAAAGTTTTAGAAAATCTGACACACATGTGAGAACCACTTGTGTGGATTCTGAGATTGTATAGAAATAGTATTGGACCTGGAAGCTAATCAAAAGATCAGTTGTATTAGGAGATTAGGACACCTTTGTCTCTCCCTTTTCTTTGCTTCACATTGTCTGTCAAATTCTGTCCTACCTAAGGTGTCTTTCAGGTTTGTTCCTTGAACCATTTTTAGTAATTATTTCAAGACTTTCACTCAGAAGAGTTGATTTGTTGTCATTCTGTATTTCTCCTGTTTTTGGAAACAAAACAATTTTTATTGGAAAGCAGTGACTTTTGAAACATGATTCTCTTTGCAGTTAAGATCTGAAGTAAGAATTTTTTAGGATTGTGGGTTTTAAAAAAAATTTTTTTAAAGATTTTATTTATATGACAAAGACACACCAAGAGAAGGAACACAAGCTGCGGGAGTGGGAGAGGGAGAAGCAGGCTTCCCGCTGAGCAGGGAGCCCAATTCGGGGCTCAATCCCAGGACCCTGGGATCATGACCCGAGCTGAAGGCAGGTGCTTAACCAACTGAGCCAACCAGGCGTCCCCCCTCCCTTTTTAAAATGCTCTTTATTTATTTATTTTTTTAAGATTTTTATTTATTTATTTGACAGACAGAGATCACAAGTAGGCAGAGAGGCAGGCAGAGAGAGAGAGGAGGAAGCAGGCTTCCTGCCGAGCAGAGAGCCGGATGTGGGACTTGATCCCAGGACCCTGGAATCATGACCCACTTTAACCCACTGAGCCACCCAGGCGCCCCTTTAATGCTCTTTATATCAGCCGGTGATACCACCTTCTCTCTATGCAGTCACTTTAGAGAGGGGAGTGTCCTCACTCTTTTCACTCTTTTTCCTTCACATATGGCCATCTTCCATGTTTTATTTACTTAGTATTGAATCTATTCCTTCCTTTTCATCCCTCCTACTATCACCATCCTATAATTCTGACTCCATTCTAGTGTGTGTATTTTCCAACATCTCCAAGCTATTCTCAGACACAAGCTAGGTGTCTTAACAATTTAACTCAATTCTGACACTGTCTACCTGGAGATAACATCAGATCCCACATGTTAGGGGTTCAGTCCCATAAAACTGTGCCCTACCCTCCCCAATTCAGATGCCAACCAAAAGTCCAGGTTGTCACCTGCACTTCTGACCAACAGGCTGTGGATTGCAAGTTCCTACAGCCCTCTCCTTGGGTTTGATTAAATTGCTAGAGTGGCTCACAGAACTCAGAGAAACATTGTACTTACTAGATCAATGGATTATTATAAAAGGATATAAATCAGCAACTGCCAGATGAAAGAGATGCATAGGACAAGCTATGTGAGAGGGAGTGCAGAGCTTCCATGCCTTCTCCAGAGGTGACACTTTATCTCCACATATCTGAATCTTCACTGACTTGGAAGCTCTCCTGACCAAGTCTTTTGGGGTTTATATGGAAACTTATTACGTAGGTATGACTGATGAAATCTTCAGCCATTGGTGTTGGAACCCACCATCCAACCCCTGACCTGTAAAGTGGAGGTGGAGGTAGGACTGAAAGTTTCAAAACTGTAATAATTTGGTTGGTTTTCTTGACAACCAGTCCCCGTACTTGGTCTTTCCAAAATTTACCTCCATGGGGCACCTGACTGGCTCAGTTGGTAGTGCGTTCAAGCACCACGTTGGGCCTAAAACTTATTTTATTTTTTTTTTTAAGATTTTATTTATTTATTTGACAGAGATCACAAGTAGGCAGAGAGGCAGGCAGAGAGAGAGGGAATCAGGCTCCCTGCTGAGCAGAGAGCCCGATGTGGGCCTCAATCCCAGGATCCCGAGATCATGACCCAAGCTGAAGGCAGAGGCTTTAACCCACTGAGCCACCCAGGCGACCCTAAAACTTATTAAAAAAAAAACAACCCATAAAATTTACCTCCTTAGCATAACAGCATAACAAAATACACCTTTACCACTCTACTCATAGGAAATTCCAAGGGTTTTTAGGAAAATGTTCTATTATAAATCATGAGCCATCTGGGTGACTCAGTCCATTAAGTGTCTCACTCTTGGTTTTGTCTCAGGTCAAGATCTCATGGGTCGTGAGATCAAGACCTGGTCCCAGCTCTGTCCCAAGCAGAGAGTCTGCTTGAGGATTCTTTCCCTCTACCCCTCCTCCCATGTGCATGAAGCTCTCTTTCTCTCAAATAAATAAATAAATCTTTTAAAAATGCTTTATAAATCACAGTATCGCACATCCTTACCTCCTTCATCACTCTCTGTGTTCAGGAAGAGCAGAGTGCTTAATATACTGGAACTGAAGGATGGCTGAAGATCAAATCTATTCTCTTAATTCCTTTTGGGGCCTTGAACAAGTTACTTAACTCTCCTGAGTCTCACTTTCTTGATATAGTACATGTGACAGCTGCTAAACAGTTGCAAGAATTTTAGAGCCAGGCTGCGACATGGATTGCTGGTTCTGCGGCTGGCTTTGTGACCTTAGACCCCGCCCCCCCTTTTAAATATTTTATTTATTTATTTGCCAGAGAGAGAGAGATTACAAGCAGGCAGGGTGGCAGGCAGAGGCAGAGAGAGAAGTAGGCTCCTGGCTGAGCAAGGAGTCCGATGTGGGACTCGATCCCAGGATCCTGGGATCATGACCTGAGCCGAAGGCAGTCGCTTAACCGACTGAGCCACCCAAATGTCCCAACCCCTTTTTTAAAAATTTTCAATATCCTTATCTGTAAAATGGGGATATTACCACTTTATGGGTTGCTGTGAGAATTAGACTCCTAGACTATAGTAAGCACTGTTTATAAAAGTGGTTAATGATTATTGCTATAAATAAGATTGTTGTAAGAGCTAGATAATGCATGTGAGGAGCTTACCAAAGTGCTTGGCACAAAGTAAATAGTCAATACATGTGAGCTGTAGTAATAATAATAATAATTTTTAAAAACTGCTTTATTGAGATATAATTCACATACCTTATACTTCATCCATTTAAGTGTACAGTTCAGTGGTTTTTGCTATGTTCACAGAAATGTGCAACTGTTAGTATCACAGTTTATTTTAAACTGTGGTATTTAGATATTTTCTTTTTTTTTTCTAATTTTTAAAACATTTATATAGGTAATCTCTATACCTGATATGGGGCTCAAATTCATGACCCTGAGATCTAAGAGTTGCATGCTTTTTTGGCTGGGCCAGTGAGGCACCCTGACATTTACATTATTTCAAAAAGAAGCCCCCATACCTTTTAACTCTCACCCCCCCCCCCCCAACACTGTATCGCTGTGCTCTCCCAAATCCTCCCGGGCAACCATTAACTTATTTTTCTCTCTAGGTTCTCTATTCTTCTCATTTAATATAATTATCATTAATAAGTCATCTGAATCTGTTCCCATTCTGTATAATAGCTCCCCATTGTCTCTAGAATAAAAATCCAAGCTTTCTAAAATGGTGTATGGTATATGAGCTGTTTTTTATTTTTTGAAGTTTTTAAACTTAGAAGATTCTTTAAAAAAAAAAAAGTGGGGCGCCTGGGTGGCTCAGTCAGTTAAGCGTCTGCCTTCGGCTCTGTCATGATCCCAGGGTCCTGGGATCCGGCCCCACATCAGGCTCTCTGCTCAGCAGGGAGCCTGCTTCCCCCTCCCTCTCTGCCTGCCTCTCTGCTACTTGTGTTCTCTCTCTTTCTGTCAGAGGTCAAATAAATAAATAAAATAAAAAAAAAAAGCTTTATTTATTTAATATCTACACCCAACAGGGAGCTTGAACTCATGATCAAGAGTTTCATGCTCTTCTGACTGAGCCACCCAGGTGCCGCAAAGATAAAAGTTTATTAAAAGAAACTTTTTATTCCCCCGTCAACCTTATTTCCAGTTCTTATTTCAGGTTTTTTTTTTTCTTTTTAAGATTTTTAAAAAAATTTATTTGACAGAGACAGAGAGAGGAATAGAGAGTGAGAGCAAGCAGGGGAGCAACAGGCAGAGGAAGAGGGAGAAGCAGGATCCTCATTGAGTAGGGAGCCTGATGTGGAGCTAAGTCCTAGGACCCTGGGATCATGATCTGAGCTGAAGGCAGATGCTTAACGGACTGAGCCACCCAGTTGTCCCTGTTTCAAGTATTTTTTAATACGACCTAGTGGTTTTCAACTGGGGTAATTTTGCCCCCAAGGGCAAATCTGGAGACATTTTTGGTTGTCACAACTGGTGGTGGTGGGGTTGCTTCTAGCATATAGTGTTTAGAGGCCAGGGATATTGCTAAATATGTTATGATGTATGGGATAGCCTCACAAGGAATCGTCCAGCTCCAAATAGCAGTAGTATAAGATTAAGAAAGAAACCTTAAATATACCTACACTTAATAACAGAAGATCAAAATCCCTGAAACAAAAAGTGACAGAAGAGGAAAAATAGGCAAATTCACAATTATAATTGGAGACTTTGACACTCTATCCTGAGTAACTGATAGAACAAATACAGAAAACCATTAAGCATGTGGAATACCCACTATCAACAAACTTGACCTATTTGACATTTATAAGAATGCTGTGCCCATTAACAGTAGAATACATGTTCTGCAGATCTGAAACATTCACCAAGATAGAGCATATTCTGAGCCTTTAAACAAGTCTCAATAAATTTAGGAGAATTAAAATCATGCCCAAATAGTCAGTGACCTCAATGGAATTAAATTAGGGGGAAAAAAAAACCAAATCAAACCTGAAAGGTGCTGGCAAAATCCCTAAATGTTAGAAATTGAAAAATGAAATTAAAAAAAAAATGGTTAAAGGAAAATCACTGGGAGAATCAGGAAGTATTATTTTTTTTAAAGATTTTGAGAGAGAGAATATAAGCTGTGGGGAGGGGCAGAGGGAAAGGGAGAAGCAGACTTCTCACTGAGCAGGGAGCCCCATGTGGGGCTCAATCCCAGGACTCTGGGATCATGACCAAGGCAGACACTTAACTAACTAAGCCACCCAGGAGCCCCAGTATGCAACTTTTGATCTCAGGATTGTGAGTTCATGCCCGTGTTGGGTGTAGAACTTTAAAAAATTAAAAATAACCTGGCGATTCACAGACCTGTACCCCTGGGGCTAATAATACATTATGTGTTAATAAAAAAATTAAATACCGAAAAATTTCTTTAAAAAAATTTTACGTTAAGGGTTCCTGGGTGGCTCAGTCGATTAAGTGTCTGTCTTCAGCTCAGATCATGATCTCAGGGTCTGGGGATCAAGCCAGCATCTGGTTCTGTGCTCAGCATTGAGTCTGTTTGTCACTTTACCTCTGCTCTTCCCCTCTGCCTCTCCCCAGATTGCATGTGTACACATGTGCACTCTCTTTCAAATAAATAAAATCTTTAAAAAATTTTTAAGTTAAATTAAAATTTATTTTCAAATTAAGCATAGAGTTACATGACCCAGTAATCTCACTCTTTGGTAATGAAAAAGGTTAAGAGTAATGAGTATATTACAACTGGTGCAAAAAAAGAAAGCAATGAATATATGCCCATGAATCTTTTGTACCCAAATGTTCATAGTAGGTGTTTTTTTTTTGAAGAGTGGGATTAAGAGAGAGGAGGGGGAGGGACAGAGGAAGAAAAAGGTAAACAGGATTCACGCCCAGCAGGGATCCAATGCATGACTTGATCTCACAACCATGAAGTCATGACTTGAGCCAAAATCAAGAGTCGGATGCTTAACCGACTGAGCCACGGAGGTATGTGCCCCCATAGTAGCTTTTTTGATGATAGCTGGGAACAGCAAAGCAGTGAAGATATTGATCAGCGTGCAAATGGATAATAAAGTTGTGGTTTATTCATAGTGAAAAACTGCCAGTAGTAAAATGGAATAAATTATTGAAGCATTTAATTTAATTACATGGATGATTATCAAAAGTGTTATCCTGAGCAAAAGAAATTGGACAGAAAAGAGCACATACTGATTACATTTATATAAAGTTCTAGACTAGTTTAATTTGTGGTCATAAAATCATATTATTAGTTGCCAGTTGGTGAGGGGATTGACTGCCAGGGAACAGAAGGGAACTTTGGGTTTGATACTTCATTTGGGTGGTGGTTACACAGGTATGTACATATATCAAAACTCATCAAACTATAAATGGATGGATTTTATTGTAAAGTATATGTCAGTGAAGATTTATTTATTTATGTTCATTTGTTTTTAAAAAATCTAAATATCTGAGGGCACCAGGCTGGCTCAGTTGGTAGAGCTGCAACTCTTGATCTTGGGTTAGGGGTTTGAGCCCATGTTGGGCATAGAGTTTACTTTAAAAAAAAAAAAAAAGCTAAATATCTATTTCTTCTTCTTCTTCTTCTTCTTCTTCTTCTTCTTTTAAGATTTTGTTTATTTATTTGACAGAGATCACAAGTAGGCAGAGAACCAGGCAGAGAGAGAGAGAGAGGAAGGGAAGCAGGCTCCCTGCTGAACAGAGAGCCCGATGTGGGGCTTGATCCCAGGACCCTGGGATCATGACCTGAGCTGAAGGCAGAGGCTTTAACCCACTGAGCCACCCAGGCGCCCCAGTATTTATTTCTTCTAACACAGTTTTCCAGGTTACCTTAATATTTTATTTTATTTATTTATCTATTTATTTATTTATTTATTTACTTATCTGAGATAGAATGAGCAGGGGGAGGGGCATAGGGAGAGGAAGAGGGAGAACCTCAAGCAGACTGTATGCTGAGTGTGGAGCCTGACACAGGACTAGATCCTAGGACCCTGAGATTATGACTGTAGCTGAAATCAGGAGTTGGGTGCTCAACCTACTGAGCCACCGAGGCACCCCCAGATTACCTTTTGAAGAGAAGGTTCATGAAATGATACTCTCTCTGGAGCTTTTTCCCTAACGTGCAAGTATCCATTTGTTTAACATGTCCAGGATAGTTGCAGTGTTTTTATTTTATAGATGACGTGTTTCTTTTTCTTCACAATATAACTATTTATTATTTATTATTATTTTTAAAAATATTATTTTTTTATTTATTTGAGAGAGAGAGAGAATGAGAGTGAGCACAAGCAGGTAGAGGACCAGAGGGAGAGGGAGAAGCAGACTCCCCGCTGAGCAGAGAGCCCAATGTGGGGCTTGATCCCAGGACCTTGGGATCATGACCTGAGCTGAAGGCAGATGCTTAACCGACTGAGCAATCCAGGCATCCCTACTTTTTATTTTTTATTTTTATTTACTTATTTTAGTTTTGAGAGGTGAAGAGGTGGGACGGGGCAGAGGGTTAGGGAGAGAGAATCTCAAGCAGGTGCCAGTGCCCGGCATGGAGTCAGATGTGGGGCTGGCTCTCACAACCATGAAACCATGACCTGAGCTGAAATCAAGAGTCAGATCCTTAACTGACTGAGTCATCCAGGCACCCCTACTGTATACTTTTTAAATGATGATATCCTTCATGAGCTTGTTTATAGGGATATTCAGCAGTTGAAAATGTCATGTCATGCCCCTGTGAATCATGACCAAATCTGCTAAATTTCCTTGTAGGACTAATACTGATAGAAATTGTTCCAGTGTAATATCTTTCCCCCATCAGTGCTTTATTCAGAATAAGTTTTATGAGTTAATGCCCTGTATTTTGGAAGATTTCGTAAGAGCTCAGGTGTAAGGTGACCTTTCATGAGTGATAATTTTGGAAAAAATTGTTAAACTTTTGCATATGGTATTTAGGTTGTGTTCAAGCTGCACTCTTACGGATAACTGTTTAGTGTGAAACTCCTTAGAATAAATTCATAGCATTGGATTTGCTGGGTCAGCATTGGATAGCTTAAGCAGTTTAAATCTGCAGTCTCGTTGTCGGCGGCAAGTGTTGTATAGATCTGCGTGTACACTAGCAACATGAGACCTTTTACACACTTCAGTTTTCCTTGTTACTCTTATGGACATTCCGAGCTCAAGCACTAGAATTTTTTGGTCTATTTCATCTTGCATATCAAAGTGTAGCTGTCTCCTCTGGATTCTATTTTGTTTATTTATTAGAGGCTGAAGCCTTCACAGGGATATCCTCATTCTTTTTCTGGAATTGATTTCTTACCCCGTCCTTCCCTCAAGAGAGCTGGCAGTTTTGCCTACTAACTGTGAGGTTTTTGTTTTGTTTTGTTTTCCCCATGCAATTTGTTTTCCTTCAAGAGCAAAGGAGCTGGAGGAAACACTGAATTCTCTGGGAAGTATTGAGACCATGAAACAGATTATTTTACAGGGAAGCTGTGTAGCATTTTACGTGGAATTTAGGTATCAGTACTTTTGCCATAAACCCCAGTGGACTGAAACTTCTTTGTAACAGCCTTTTACTTTAGACTCACTGTAATCTTCTACTGCAGAAACCCCCATTGTGTTTTATAAGGCAAACTCACCTATGAAATCTGGAAATAGGATGTTTTGATTCCAAGCAAGGACTTTTTGCTATTCTGCCTAGTGCAAATGAGTAGCATTTACATAGATACATTGTTTTCTCTCAGGTGTGGACACCTCAGGATCGTCAGTGTATCCTGAATACCTTAGCCCAATTACTTCTGGATAAGGACTGTACTGTTCTTGTTGGTCGCCAACTGCGCCCTCTTCTTTTGGATTTGCTGGAAAGGAATGCTGAGGCCATTAAAGCCGGAGGCCAAGTCAACCACGATCTACACGAACGGCTCTGTGTGTCAATGAGCAAACTCATCTGTAACCATCCTGATGTCCTCCCGTGAGTAACAGTTTTTTCTTCACATTTCTCCGTGAGGTAGTAGAACCAGCGCTCTCCTGGGAAATAAAAGAGGAGTCTGAGTTGAGGAGAAGGGAAGAAAGGAAATATAAGAAAAAAGATAAGTGATGCTGTTTTATAAAAATAATCACAACAGAATCCCTTTATCTATTTACTATGTTCTTTTTAGTCTTGGCTATCAAGACAGGCCTGGAAAAATGGCCAAGACACGTTCCCTGCCGTCAAGGATTATATCATCCGGCAAGACATCCATATAAGGCGATTTAATTATATTTATTTTAAAAGATTTTTTTTTTAAGATTTTATTTATTTATTTGACAGAGATCACAAGTAGGCAAGAGAGGCAGGCAGTGAGAGAGGGGGAAGCAGGCTCACCGCTGAGCAGAGAGCCTGACGCGGGGCTCGATCCCAGGACCCTGGGATCATGACCTGAGCCGAAAGCAGAGGCTTTAACCCACTGAGCCACCCAGGCGCCCCTTATTTTAAAAGATTTTATTTATTTATTTGTCAGAGAGAGAAAGAGAGAGAGAGCATGCACACAAGCAGGGGGAGCAGCAGGCAAAGGGAGAAGGAGGCTCCCCGCAGAGCAAGAAGTCTGATGTGGGACTCAATCCCAGAACCCTGGGATCATGACCTGAGCCGAAGGCAGCCGCTTAACCGACTGAGCCACCCAGGTGGAGTTCCCATAGAAGGCAGTTTAAATGAGTTTTTGCTGAGGTTTTTACAGCATCCACTTTAGAAGGTTATAATTATTGCTTCCTAGAGCAGCCGCAGGGGTGGGTTAGAAGAGCTCTGGTGTCCTTTTTAACTTTCTATGATAATCTATCCAAAGCAGTATTGTAAAGCAGAAGTTGTGTTAGAACTGAATTATTTTTTTTTAAAGATTTTATTTATTCATTTGAGAGAGTGAGCAAGCGAGAGAGCATAAGCTGCAGAGGGAGAGGGAGAAACAGGCTCCCTTCTGAGCAGAGAGCCCAACATGGGGCTCAATCCCAACACCCTGGGATCATGACCTGAGCTGAAGGCAGACCCCCAATTGAGTGAGCCGCCCAGGCGCCCCGAGAATTGGATTCTAATATGTTTCCTGGGCTGGTTCACCCCTCCTTTGGCAGCCTGGTGGTCGTCCACTTCTGAAAAGTCACCATATTGATGGTAAACTTACCATGCATACCAGATCTGCATATCAGATCTACAGTCCAGAAGTCCTCCTGCCTCATCCTCCCAAACAGTTGGGGGCTACAGGGACATGCCACCTCATCTGCCTTTGTCTTTTTTTTTTTTTTTAAAGATTTTATTTATTTATTTGACAGATAGAGATCACAAGTAGGCAGAGAGGCAGGCAGAGAGAGAGAGAGAGGAGGAAGCAGGTTCCCTGCTGAGCAGAGAGCCCCATGTGGGGCTCAATCCCAGGACCCTGGGATCATGACCAGAGCCGAAGGCAGAGGCTTTAACCCACTGAGCCACCCAGGCGCCCCATCTGCCTTTGTCTTTTAAGTTAATAGTAAAATATCGTTTGTGTGGAATAGTCAAAGGGGCAGCAAAATGAGTGTTAGAGTTTTTTTTAGTTGAGAAGAAAGAACTTCCATTCTAAAGTTGAATAATATCTGTGCACTAATAAGAGTATTTCTTTTTTTTTTTTTTAAAGGTTTTATTTGAGAGAGAGGGTATGCGTGCATTCAAGCCTGGGCAAGCAGTGAGGGGTAAAGGGGGAGGAAGAAGGAGAGGGAAAAAATGTGAAGGAGACTCCCCATTGAATGGGCAGCCTGATGAGGGAGCTCTCTCTCATGACTGTGAGCCACCCAGGTGCCTCTAAGAGTATCTGTTATATCCATCTCTCTTTTTTTTTTTTTTTAATTTTTTAAAATTTATTTGTCAGAGAGAGAGACACAAGCAGGCAGAGTGACAGGCAGAGGCAGAGGGAGAAGCAGGCTCCCTGCTGAGCAAGGAGGCCGATGTGGGACTCGACCCGAGGACCTTGGGATCATGACCTGAGCTGAAGGCAGCAGCTTAACTGACTGAGCCACCCGGGCATCCCTTAATTGTTTTTATCAACATAATAAGTACACTTTGGATTTCTTGGAAGTATGATCTCTAATCTGGTTCTTGAATAAAGGGAATAAGAAATGACGGCTTGGGAGAAAACCATAATTTGTATGAGCTTTTCTAAAAGAGGAAGAAAAAATGAGCCCAGGTTAATGGAACTGGAAAATACACAGCAAACATCAATGTCATACTTGGTAATTAGGAACATATGCTGTGGGTTGATTGAGGGTTGAAATTGTGGCCTCACTTAGTGCTTTAATCATTTAGATGTACTTGTCTGTGGTACCTTTTCATAAGGTATCCGACTATCCTGTGCTTACCAGATGAGATTGACGTAGGTGACTTGAACCCCCATTTCTCCTAAGCCTTTGTGATAGAATGCTTTTGGATTGTGTTTGAGAATCATTAAAATGATGGATTAGTTTGATTTCCTATCTGCTTCAGATTTTATGTTCTTATTAAATGCATATGAACACACCCCTATTTTTTCTTTTTTTATTTTGCCAAGGCCGTATATTTTACTTACGCTCCCATCTTGTTCCAAAAATTATATAATGCAGTTTATGAAAGTGCCCATGATAGAGTAACTTAAAATACAAGCAGAAAAAAGAGCTGTGTGTGAATGAATCAATGCATGTTGTAAAATGAACTATAGGCCATGATGTAGAATGAGATTTTGATTTTTAGTTTTAGGAATTATAGTTGATTAATTCAGCATGTGCCCCAAATTTCCTTTGTAGAGGAAATACACTTAATGTATTAGGAATATACCAAATATATTTAGATAAGATATAGTCATTCATCCAATAGGTAAATAGGTAAACATAGGAGACCCTTGTTTTAAGCCCTGGGCCACATCATGGTGGTAAAAATAAAATGGGTTATTGTATTTTACAAACAATTGAATATAATACGCTAATAGAGGTGTGTGAGCCAAATACTTAAGGGGAGGAATAAAATCACTAAAGAAGAATGAGTGTTTTCCTCTTGGAAATCAGAGAAAGTTTGTACTGGGGCAGATTTTGGAGGAAGAGCAAGGAGAGGAAGAATAAAGAGAAGAGAAATAGGATGGCAATGAAAATCTAGGGTGGGGGGAAGAAGAGACTGGACAGAAGGTACTTTGGCAAGCTCCCTAGGGTCCTAATCCCTGCCATTTATTTACGGGTCCATACCTCTTTCTGAGCTCAGCGTGTTTGAGGCTTCCATGAGGTACCTCAGTGGTCTTAAACATTTTTTTTCTTTTTCTTCTTTTTTCCTTATGCTGTTTGCTCATTACTGGGTGCTCTCCCAACTTTATTGAGATAACAATTGAGGTATATTTTTGTTGAGATATAACATTGTATAAGTTGAAGGTATATTACATAGTGATTTGATACATGTATATATTGTAAAATATTTACCATAATAAGATTAGTTAACACATCTTTCACCTCACATAATTACCATTTTGTTGCTGTTTGTTCATACTGTTTTTGCATCTAGAATCCTCGAACATATGTTTTACTCTGGCAAATTCTTTGTTAGGACTCTGGGAAAGCAATCCCAGCTGTTGATGCGTTCCCTATTCTAACATATTAGGTTTCTGGGTTCTTTTTTCCCCCCTTCAATTCAATTTTTTTTTAAGGAATCTCAACACCCAGCGTGGGTTTGTACTCAAAACTGTGAGATCAGGAGTCGAATACTCTGTCCAGGTGCCCCAGGTTATTTTTGAATTTTTGACATAGAATGTCATATTGAACATCCTTTGGCATGAAATTTGTGGATTTGTGGCAGTGATTAGGAATGTGGATTTTTATTTTTTTTTTTAAAGATTTTATTTATTTATTTGAGAGAGAGGCAGTGAGAGAGCATGAGCGAGGAGAAGGTCAGAGGGAGAAGCAGACTCCCGTGGAGCTGGGAGCCTGATGCGGGACTCGATCCCGGGTCTCCGGGATTATGACCTGAGCCGAAGGCAGTCGACCAACCAACTGAGCCACCCAGGCGTCCCAGGAATGTGGATTTTTAAAACAATGATGGTGTTTTAGTAATAATATATATTTATACAGGATTTTGTAGTGTTTAGGTATATGTTTTTAATCTTTTTTTTGGATTTAGTGGTAGACCACTTCCTCTTTTTTTTTTTCTTCTTAAGTTTATTTATTTATTTATTTTTTCTTTCTGCACTCAGTGTGGGGCTTGAACTCACAATCCTGAGATCAAGAGTCTTATGTTCTTCCAGCTGAGCCAGTCAGGTGCCCTTTAATCTTTATATTGTAACATCTTCAGTAACATCATTGTAAAATCTTATTTTTAAATTTTTTAGAGAGGTTAACTAAATTGCCTTAAATGTCAGAGCCAGAACTGGACCACAGGTCTTATTTCTAGATGCTAGGAAAACTATGATGAGTTGCCCAAGTGAGTGGCTCATCCAAGATTAGATGTTTAACTGGCTGGTATTCCTTGTTGCATTTTTTTTTTTTTTAAGATTTTATTTATTTATTTGACAGAGATCTCAAATAGGCAGAGAGGTGTGGGGGGTGAGTGGGAGCAGGTTCCCTGCTGAGCAGAGAGCCCAGATGCAGGGCTCGATCCCAGGACCCTGAGATCATGACCTGATCCGAAGGCAGAGGCTTTAACCCACCAAGCCACCCAGGTGCCCCCTTGTTGCATTTTGGACCTTATGACTCTTTCTTACTCCAGGAAAGAGATCCTTTCCTCAGTCTTTGAATATTCTCTAGGGGGAAAAAAAAAAAAAAACTAATGTTATTCTCTGGCTAAAAATGCTTTATTGGTCCATCCATCATTGCTTAGATCAAAATTTTAGAGCACTTCCTGAAAATGATGGGTCTCTAGAGAAAGGGGTAATGTAGTCAAGTAAGCTTGGCAGAGAATATTGACCAGTCTCCCTTTTGTATACTTAGAGTGGACCACAATTTGCTTCCCCTCTTTGCACACAAATGTAAGGTCATTGCCAGTGCACTCTGCTTATTTCCCCCTATCTTCCTCAAAGACCCGGTGGAACAGGTTGACCATTTGGTTACTGCTTATCTGCCTGCATGCTTGTTATTGCCCACCTATCCCACTTGTGCTGTCAACATAAGCTGCCCCTGAGCTAGTGGAATGTCAGCTTCTTTCCACCAAAGAATTATTATACTTAGAATAAGTATATTCAGGACAAGGACAGCATCCTTGTGAAGAAAAATATGTCCTGTTTTTTCTCTTAATTACAAAAGTGATGGGGGGCTTGGGTGGCTCAGTGGGTTAAAGCCTCTGCCTTCAGCTCAGGTCCTTAGGGTCCTGGGATCGAGCCCCACATTGGGCTGTTGCTCAGCAGGGAGCCTGCTTTTCCCCCTTTCTATCTCTGCCTGCCTCTCTGCCTACTTGTGATCTCTGCCTGTCAAATAAATAAAATCTTAAAAAAATGATATATTTAAGTTATAATACAGAATTATAAAAAGCAGAAGTCTTCTTCACCCTGAAATCCTACAATTTTAGGGACAGCTATTATTAGTAGTTTTGGTATATTTCCTCCCAAATCTCTTTCTTTTTCTTGTTCTGCCAGGTCTCTTCTGAGCAGGAGCTGAATCTTCTAAGTTTCATTTGTCCAGTCTCATTCAGAATATCACAAGTGTTAATTTACCAAGCCTCTATTCCTGTTTGCCTGGCTTGCTTGTAGAAGTCCAAGGTTTCCCACCCATCTCTTGAATTCTCATTATTCCTCAATTAAAGTTTTTATATTTGGGGATTTATTGACCTAGTAATTTGGGGTATATCTCCTTGGTGCTACAGGTTGCTCTGGAAAACAGATTCAAATGGCCCCTGCAACTGCTCTTTTGCATTTCCAATGGGTTCTTGGGGATTCTGTTACTGACCACAAGTAAACCAAGTTGTTATAAAGGGATGCAACTCAGGAATAGGCTGATGGAAGAGATTGCTTCATAATGCTAGATTTGGCAGTGATTTTTTTGGATGACATCAAAAGCACAAACAACAAAAGCAAAAATAGACAAATGGAACATCAAACTAAAAACTGATGCACAGCAAAGGAAACAAGGATATAGAGGCAACCTACAGATTGGGAGAAAATATTCACAAATTATGTATTATGTGTTTAATAGGGGATTAATATCCAGAATATGTAATGAACTGTGTGATCCTTCTTTCCTTCCAAAACTTTTTTAATTTATTAGAGGGAGAGAGTGAGAGAGACTGTATGTGTGAGAGAGAGAGAATACGGGGAGGGGTAGGAAGAGAGGGAGAGGGAAAGAATCCCAAGCAGACTCTGCTGAGCTTGAGGCCTGATGTAGGGCTCAGTCTCACGTCCTTGAGATGATGATCTGAGTTTGAACCAAGAGTTGGAGAGTTAACGGACTGAGCCACCCAGCGGCCCTCTGTCTGAAGCTATTTGTCCTTCTTTGTGATCCTACTTTCCTTCCTTCTGTGTTTCATGAAAATCTGTTATCCCGGGGCGCTTGGGTGGCTCAGTGGGTTAGGCCTCTGCCTTTGGCTCAGGTCATGATCCCAGGGTCCTGGGATCGAGCCCCGTGTTGGGCTCTCTGCTCAGCAGGGAACCTGCTCCCCCCTCTCTCTCTGCCTGCCTCTCTGCCTACTTGTGATCTCTGTCTGTCAGATGAATAAATAAAATCTTAAAAAAAAATTAAAATTAAAAAAAAAAAAAGAAAATCTGTTACCCCTTCAGATACAACCAAAGTGTCTCTTCTGGACTCCCCTAGTTTTAGATGAATCTTTTTTCATGTGCCTCTTTTTGTTTCTGTAGGTGACTATCTTTCTTGCTACTGGGGAGTCCAGTTTGTACCCCTGGTACTTAACACAGTGTCTGGCTGCTAGTGAGAGATCATTAAATGTTGAAGATGAGTGTATTTTCAGTAGAAAACACTTGGGATGAGAAATTCCTGGTTTTCGTATTCTCTTAGGTATCTCATGCCATGGTCCTGGTTCCTGAACTTAAACAGGATACCATCCTAGGACTAGATAGCTTCAGTATTTGTCTCTTTGCTTTCAGACCCTTGGAAATTCCCGTTATATTCTGCTGTCGTGTCTCAAAGTGGAGATGTGTATACTTTGATGTCCTCACCAACAAATAAAAATAATCTCTCTCTTTCTGAAGGTTTGCCCTAAGGTATTTTAAGGACACTTCTCCAGTCTTTCAAAGACTCTTCCTAGAGAGTTCAGATGCTAATCCAGTCCGCTATGGACGCAGGCGGATGAAGCTCCGGGACCTAATGGAAGCAGCTTACAAGTTTCTGCAGCAAGAGCAGTTTGTGTTCCGGGAGCTCTGGGATTGGAGTGTGTGTGTCCCTCTGCTCAGAAGCCATGACACCTTGGTCCGCTGGTATGTAGCTGTTGGACTTTTCTTGTGTTTCAAGTGTGGGGATCACAGAGGGAGTGTAGAGTTCTGTGCATGAGGAGGGAAAGGAAGCTATGTAAAATGGGTTATTTTTGTGCTGGTGCCTTTTGAATTCTTATTTCCTTAGTCATGTGTCTCTTTAGTGGAAAATGAGATGATATTAGTGGAGGTCCATCTTTTTCAAGTTTTGTCAAGTGAATTCATTATGCCTGATTTGCATTTTCTACTCTCAAATGTATTATAGTAATTCTGTAAGATTTCCTTTTCTTTTTTAAGAGTTTGTTTATTTATTTAGTTAAGTAATCTTTATATCCAACCTGGAGCTCAAACTCCCCACCCTGGGATCAAGAGTTGCATGCTCTACCAACTGAGCCAACCAGGCACCCCTTAAGATTTCCTTTTTTAGTGTTTGGTTAGCTAAGAAATTTTCTTTATTCTTGAGACTCAGCTGCTTGTCCTGAGTTTTTATACTTTGATTTTCTCCAGGTACACAGCCAATTGTCTTGCTTTGGTCACCTGTATGAATGAAGAGCACAAGTTATCATTCCTTAAGAAGATTTTTAATAGTGAGGAACTGATCCATTTCAGATTGAGGTAAGAAGGAGGATTCCCGGAGATCTTGATGTGGCTTTGCTGTGCATTAAAGTAATTGATGAAATCCTCATTTTCCACAGGTTACTAGAAGAGGCCCAGCTGCAGGACTTGGAGAAGGCCTTGGTTTTGGCTAATCCAGAAACCTCCCTTTGGCGTAAGGAGAAGGAGCTGCAGTACTTACAGGGACATCTTGTTTCAGCTGACCTCTCTTCCAGGGTGACTGCTGTCTGTGGTGTGGTGCTGCCTGGGCAGCCACCAGTCCCTGTAGAGCAGGTATGTTGGCATCAGTAGGGTGTGTGTCCCCTTCCCCTTTTTAAACACCAAGTGTATGCTTTCCTCCTTGGCTGGGCTCTGTGTTAATGGTGTGAGTCAAATTGAGTTTGCCAGATTGCTGTTCCATTTACAGAAGTATTCGGAAGAGATTAAGAAAAATTTACCCAAGGCCCTCTTCTCTGATATTTCCTTTGTTTCTGTTTGGTGTTAAATTAGAAACTCTAATGATCCCCGTATGGGGCTTTTAACTTCAGCAGAGCTCTTCCATATATTCTCTCTGTGACATTGTGTAGCACATGGATGTGATACCATATTTATGTGAAACAAAGGTAGAATGACTAGTCTGAAGACCTTTGGGCTCCCCTTTGACAGAGACAGGACTAGGCCCAAGTAAAACTCCCAGCACTTCTTTCTGTCATAACATTCTTTTTGCTCATTGTGTGGGAGGCTAGTAACTGTAGTGAACTTCCCCCTGCCATATGAAATGAGCTTTTTCCAGGAATGTGACTCCAGACCCACAGTTTTGAAAGGTTTATAGATTATAATCTAGCTCTATAATCAAACTGTTGGGAGCCAATCTGTTTTTCCCCAGCCGTCTTCAGTCAGTTGTCACTTTATGTGATGGTTGGATTCACCCCGTTTTCTTTTTGGATGATGTCCTAAGTCATTTCTTGAACCATTAGTTTGTCCACTGGGCAGTACAATTAAAAAAAAAAAATCATAATAAGTGGTGCCTGGCTGGCTCAGTTGGAAGAGCATGTGGCTCTTGATCTTGGGGTCATGAGTTTGAGCCCCACGTTAGGTGCAGCGATCACTTCAGATAAATAACCTTAAAAAATAATACAAATTTTAAAAAGCATAATATGTGGGGGTGCCTGGATGGCTCAGTGGGTTAAGGCCTCTGCCTTCGGCTCGGGTCATGATCCCAGGGTCCTGGGATCAAGCCCCGCATCAGGTTCTCTGCCCAGCGGGGAGCCTGCTTTCCCCTCGCTCTCTCTGCCTACTGTGATCTCTGTCAAATGAATAAATAAAGCCTTTAAAAAAAATAAAATAAGTTAAAAAATAAAAAGATAATAAAGCATAATATGTGTTAAAAATGCACATCTTAAATGTACAGCTCAGTGATCATTCATAAACTGAAAATATCTATGTAACAAGTAGTAGGACACCAGCAGTTACGGAAGCCCTTGTCTTTCCCTTTGGTCACCAAGAATCTCCCAACCCCAACTACTCTCTTAACATAGATTAGGTTCCGAGCATTAGAATTTTAACACAGGGAAGGATTCCAGTTGGGGTGGGCCTGAGGTTGAGTAGCAGTGATGAGGCACTGGGGCAGAAGTACAGGATGATGCTTTGGCCGGCTACATTGTTGAGAGTAACAGCCCTACAGAGTTCAAGCTTCCAGCCCTGGGGCATCTGGATGGCTCAGTCAGCTAAGTGGTTAAGCATTTGACTTTAGCTCAGGTCAGGATCTCAGGGTCCTGGGATCCAGCCCTATGTATCACTCCATGCCCAGCGGGTCGTCTGCTTATCCCACTGTCTCTTTCCCTGCTTGTGCTCTCTCTCTCAAATAAATAAAATCTTAAAAAAACAAAAACAACTTCCAGTCCTGAATCTCATTTTGTCCTCACATATCTATAGGGGACTGGCCATGTTTGAGAAGTTATTATTCCTTAGAAGTTCTTAAAATCCCACTTTTCTAAAAGATCTTTTTCTCTATGTTATATTAGGTACGTTGTTATTTGAAAAACAATTTTTTAAAAAATTTTATTCATTTATTTGAGAGAGAGAGCATGAGTTGGGGGAAAGGGAGAAGGAGAGGGAGAAGCAGATTCCCTACTGAGTAGGAACTCTGATGCAGGACTTGATCCCAGGACTTCAGGATCATGACCTGAGCTGGAGGCAGATGCTTAACTGACTGAGCCACCCGGGCGCCCTGAAATTTTTTTTAATGCAGTAAAATACAACATTTACTGTCTTAAACTTTTTTTCTTTCTTTCTTCCTTTTTTTTCTTTTAAATTTATATAAACTCTACTCCCGATGTGAGACTCAAACTCACAACCCTGAGATTAAGAGCCACATACTCTACTGACTGAGCCAGCCAGGCGCCCCAACCGTCTTAAACAGTTTTAAATGTACTCTTCAGTGGTGTTAACTATATTCACATTGTTTTGTAAACAAACTCCAGAACTTTTCATCTTGAAAAATGGGTAGAGTTGAAACTCTATACCCATTAAACATATTGGGAACATTATTATTTTTCACTTTTTGTTATGGAAAATGTGAAATATGTTTCAAAATAGAAACAGTGGTGTGATGAATCTCCATGTACCCATCACTTAGTTTTAGTAATTATAAATTCATGATCATTTATAGTTCTGCACACTCTCTCTAAAACGTTATTTGAAGCAACTCCCATATATCACATCATTTCATGCCTAAATATTTCAGTATATATGTATAAAAGAAAATAACTTAAAAAAATCAATTATTCCTTATTATACCTGAAAAATAACAATTTTGTAATAGAGTATCCTTTGAGTGTCCATATTTCCCTGATCTATAAATATATCATGTGCATTCTTGATCTTAGATATGAAATCCTAGAATGTGGTGGAAGGAAGAAAAATTAATAAAAATTCAGTCATGAGATGAGGTTTGCCTCCATCCTTTGTGTGTCAACTTTTTTGGCTTCTCAAACTTTGGGAAACTTTCCTTAAATTTGCTAGCAAATTCTGCCAAAAGGAAAAAGATCCTTATTTTGGATAACATACCTATTAATATTATAGTTCTGATGCTACTAATTTATTTAGAGGTTTATGTAAAGGTCAGTGGAAGCATTGTAGAAATTAACTTGTGCCCCTTGGAGGAAAGACTGTTGATATGCCTTTTATTTTTCACTTGTCTCCTTAGGCTAGTACTAGGAATTCTTCCCGTGAACAGGAGCTGGCCTTTAGGTCTTACGTGCTGGTTGATTCAGTCTGCAGAAATCTTCAGACACTGGCTATGGCAGTGGCTTCTCAGAATGCTGTGTTGTTGGAAGGACCAATAGGATGTGGCAAAACTTCCTTAGTTGAACACTTAGGTGCAATGACAGGTAGACAGAAGCCCCCTCAACTTCTTAAAGTCCAGCTTGGAGATCAGACCGACAGTAAGGTAATTAAGATACAGCAAATTTTGGTGGGTTCACATGCTTACAAATGTTTGAATTAAAGTACTTTTTTTGCTAAGGGAAGATGAGAATAGTTACTGGTCTTCCTTGTAACTGATGGGACCAAGGTGCAAAAACATTAAGTGCCTGCTTATATCCATATAAAGTTTAAAAGAATTAGTCAAAAGATGTGGCATTGGCATCTCAGATGTGTGGGTTCAGTAATACTTTATCCTCTTCCTGCAGATGCTGCTGGGAATGTATCGCTGCACAGATGTCCCAGGAGAGTTTGTGTGGCAACCTGGTACTCTCACACAGGCAGCCACAAAGGGACACTGGATCCTTCTGGAGGATATTGACTATGCTCCCTTAGATGTGGTATGTCATTTCACTAATTATTTGCTGATTTCCTATCTTTTTTTTTTCTAAAGATTTTTATTTATTTATTTGAGCAAGAGAGAGCACTGGGGGAAGAAAGGCAGAGGGAGAGGGAAAAGGGAGTCCTACATGGGGCTCGATCCCAGAGTCCTGGGATCGTGATCTGAGCTGAAGGCAGAGACTTAATGGACTAAGCCACCCAGGTGCCCCTGATTTCCTGTCTTTGAAGAGCATGTTGTTAATAGTGATTTGGGGAGATCTCCTCCTTCTCCCTCTGCCCCCTCTGCTTGTGCTCTCTCATTCTCTCACTCAAATAAATAAAGAAAATCTTAAAAAAAAAATAACGTAGGTGTTTGATTAGAGATGGTATGTTTTCGGAGAAGCTCATTCATGATTACCTACCTATCTGGTTTGAGGTATGATTTACTTATCTGATCTTTTGTTTGATAGATAAAATTGGTAAAGTTCTGCTGGTGCTGTTTCGGTTGAGTACAGTAGTCCCCCCTTATCTACCATTCAGCTACCCATGGTTACTCATCCTGAAGTAGTTGATCCTCCTGATGTATCATCAGAAGATCAATAGTAGCCTAACACTATATCACAGTGTTACAGTTATCCATCTCACTTTATCTTGTCATGTAGGGATTTTATCATCTCACATCTCCACAGGAAGGGTGAGTACAATACAATAAGATACTTTGAGAAAGAGACCACATTCACATAACTTTTATCATAGTATATTGTTAACAATTATTCTATTCTATTATTTATTGTTGTTAATCTCTTACCTTGCTAATTTATAAGGTAAACTTTATTTATAGGTGTGTATGTATAGGAAAAAGCATAGTATATATAGGGTTCTGTGTTATCCACAGTTTCAGACATCCACTGTGGGTCTTGGATGTAGCCTTTGTGGATAACCGGGAACTACCATAGTTGGATATGTGATCAATCAATTTCATTGTAGTTTTTTTTCTCCTTTAGTTGAGTATGTGATCAGTTTCATAACCTTTCCAAGAATAGGCCTTGTGGGAAACATCTTACCCATGTTAGAGATACATTGAAAATTTTGAGACCCTTCTTCCCAGCTGTGGCATTGGTAGAGCAGCAGGCTGAGGGCACATGAAGAAGAGAGGATATAAGAGCATGTTTGTCTTTGTTTCATGGTACTTCCAGTTTATTTTCGTTTTGAATATTTTTCTAGTATATCAAAATAGCTATGCAAGCAGTCCATGTTTCCTCTATATTCTGTAAAGTATGACAAAAAGATGTATTGCAGAATGAAAATTTTTTCTTTTGGGAAGATTTTCTTGAGATTGGTTTTAATTTTTTTTAATTAATTAATTAATTAATTAATTTTACCATGAACCCTAAAGTACCTGCATAAGGACTTTCGTCTCTTGGATAAGAATAATGAGAGAGTGTGTGTGTAGGTTTAAGGAAAGAATGGCTATAAATACATGTGTATTGTGATGATTTTAGAATCTGGTAAAGATGTAATAGGGTTATTGGCTCAGACAGGACCTCACAGTTTAATTACCATGTTTTAGGGTTCCCCCTAAGCCCCCCCCCTTTTTGAGTCTACTTGACACATCATTTCTAGGGTCATAATGCTCAGTTTTATATAAAGGGCTGGAAACCCAGTTTTCTTAATAAGCCCAGAGCCAAGGCTGACTCCTACTAATGAGACTTAAAAATAAAACCGAAATATAAACCACAAGGCCAAGTATTTGTTGAGGCTTTTTACTTTCTTTTCTTTTTTCTTTTTCATCTTTTCCCCCCCTTTCCACACCCAAACTGAGGCTTTCCATTCTAGTGCTCTCTTCACTGGGGCAGTTTTTTCAGGTAACAGGATACCTAGGAAGTCATTAGGATTATGGATTGTGGAATTAGAGCCAAACAAGGTAGGAGAACATAAGAGATATTCCATCCAAGCCATTATATAGCCTAGGGATCTTTTGCTGTCCTGTAGTTAATTATATTCTTTGATGATCAAATCCAGATTCAAGACCAAACTGATAGTTTGTATCTTGCTCTCCCTTTGGCAATGTTTGGTAAACATCAGAAAATTCTTCTGCATTGAGTCTCATTTTGTGTAGACCATTCCCCTTCTGTTCTTATATTTGTTCTGTTCATACAAAGGGTATGTTGTTCATTTGATTACATTTAAACTTCAATATCATTATAGTGAGGTTGTGTTTACTTTAAAACATGCCTAGATCCCTTGATTATTGTGTTGTTGTTTTAGAATTCCTCAGCTAATAGTTAGCCCTTTATTATTTTAAGGTAGACTTTACAGATCTCAGGATGACTTTCTGTAGTTTCAAGTTTTGGAGTTACTTGGAGTTGCTCCTACATTATTTTGGGCTTTCCTTTCAGCTTCTAGCCATGTGTGAAATAATGATGCTTAATAAAATTGTCTGATATTTTAGAACCCTCTTCCTTCACTCTTTGGTCCTCTTACTTTGTTTTTTCTTTTTTTTTTTTTTATAAATTTATTTATTTGTCAGAGAGAGAGGGAGAGAGAGCGAGCGAGCACAGGTAGACAGGTGGCAGAGGCAGAGGGAGAAGCAGGCTCCCTGCCAAGCAAAGAGCCCGATGTGGGACTCGATCCCAGGACGCTGGGATCATGACCTGAGCCGAAAGCAGCCTCTTAACCAACTGAGCCACCCAGGCATCCCTGTTTTTTCTTTTTAAGCTTCCTCTGCAAACTCATGTTCCCTGCATCTATATGCTTAGCCCACCCTTTTCTTTTCTTTCTTTTTTTTTTAAAATTTAAAATTTTATTTATTTATTTGACAGAGAGAGAGATCACCGTAGACAGAGAGGCAGGCAGAGAGAGAGGGAAGCAGGCTCCCTGCTGAACAGAAGAGCCCGATGCGGGACTCAGTCCCAGGACCCCGAGATCACGACCTGAGCCGAAGGCAGCGGCTTAACCCACTGAGCCACCCAGGCGCCCCAGCCCACCCTTTTCTTGAAAATTTTCTCCATTTTGAAAAATTTCTCCATTTTGTCCCTTAGCTGGTGGAAGTTCAAGATGTCCAAATGGAACTTGCCTGCTCTTTCTCAGAACAGCCTTTTCTGCCATAGTTAGCAAGCTAGAAGGTTGATATCTCTTTCTAGTCTCTTATTCATTTAGTCTTATATTGCTTAGTACTTTTTTTTAATCTCTTTATTTTATTCTCTTCTATCCCACTGCCTTAGTACAGGGTTTACTTTTATCCATCTGTGTAGCCATCTTGCCTTGTTACCTGACTAGTGTCTTCTTTTTGTTTTTCTTTCCTGCCAGCCAAACATCTATCTATACAACCATCCTGTCTTTGTTTTTGCCTCTTTCCTGTAGGCTAGCCCCCTTGCAGTTTATATTCCATGTTGTCGTGCAGCTGATTTTCTAAAATGAAAATTATAGTATTTCCCCTTAGGCTAAAATCCTCTTAATAACTTTCATGAGAGAATTCAAACTTCTTAGCTCAGCACAGCAGACCCTTAATCATTTATCTCTACATTTTGTAGTTTTTCACTATTTCATATACATACTCTGCCCTAACAACAATCCTCTCATGCCATGCTCTTAGGAACATAGATTTTTATCCATTTGAATACTTTTTGCCTGGAGTATATATGCTGTTTCTCTCCCACCAGACCTAATTCCTGCTCACATTTAAGACTCTGAATATCATTCTGAGATGGATTCCGTGCCCTGCTTCTACACCATTTCATTCTGACTCACAGTCACCTCTGGGGTCACACTGATCATGCCATATGGTGGTTTTCATGGCTGTTCTTTCAGATGGTAGGCTGTAAAGCCTCGGTCATATCTGGATTTTTAGTGTCTAGCTTGGTTCTAATCCTTAGTAGGCACTTAGTGAATGTTGAATGAATAAATTGTTCTGTTGAAGTGTAGGTTGCTCAGACATTCCCATCTGCCTTTTGATCCCAGTTCATGCTATGAGAACTAAGGTTTCCTATAAGGATGTGCTTATCATTTGGAGAAAGAATGTATTTTGGGTTTTTTTGTTGTTGTCGTTACTTCTGCCTTAATAGTTTTATCAGTGGGGTTTTGTGGTTTAGGTTTCCGTGCTGATCCCTCTTTTGGAGAATGGAGAGCTCTTGATTCCTGGCCGAGGTGACTGTCTGAAAGTGGCTCCTGGATTTCAGTTTTTTGCAACTAGGAGGTATGTCCTATTAACCTTTCTATTCCCACTGTGGAGCCTTTTCCTGATAAGTCCCCTCACTATAGTACTGAGTCCAAAAGTCCTAGAGTAGAGTTTTCTGGGCCCACTTAAAGCAAGATCAGTTGGAACTGATGACAGATCCAACCTTTTCATTCCTATTTTATTTTACTTATTTATTTTTAGAGATCTGGTTCCTATTTCAGGACACTGTTTTGTTCCATTGTTCATTTTTCTATTTTATACCAGTATCAGACAGTCTTGATGATGGTATCTTTTTTAGATGTAAGTAAGCTCTCTGCCCAACATGGGGCTTGAACTCACGACCCTGAGGTCGAGATTTGCATATTGTACCGACTGAGCTAGCTAAATGCCCTTCATTCCTATTTTATTGTATTTAAAGATTTATTTATTTATTTTATTTATTTTTAATGAATTATTTTAGAGAGAGCACGAGCAAGAGGGGCAGAGGGAGAGAGAGAGAGAATCCTAAGCAGACTCCACACTGAACATGGAGCCCAATGTGGAGTTTGATTCTAGGACCTTGAGATCATGACCTGAGGCAAATCAAGAGTTGGCTGCTTAACAGACTGCACCAGCCATGTGTTCCAAGATTTATCTATCTTAGAGAGAGAAAGTTTGTGCACATGAGCAGGGAGATGGGCAGAGGGAGAGGGAAAGAAAGAATCCTCAGGTAGACTCCTTGCCAAGAGCATTGCCCTACATGGGGCTCAATCCCAGGACCCTGAAATCATGACATTAGGTGAAATCAGGAGCTGGCTGCTTAACCAACTGAGCTGCCCAGGCACCCCTCTTTATTCCAATTTTAAGTAGAGGTAATTAAATCAGAAAATGAGAGGGTTTTTTTTCCCTCCACTTAAAAATATACAGGTTTTTTGTTTGTTTGTTTTTTTGTTTTTAAGATTTTATTTATTTGAGAGAGAGAGAGAGAGAGAATGTGAGGGGAGAGGGTAAAATGGAGAAGCAGACTCCCGATGTGGGACCCGATCCTGGGACTCCAGGATCATGACCTGAGCCAAGGGCAGTCACTTTGACTGAGCTACCCAGGTGCCCTAAAAATACCCAGTTTTTAAAAACTTTATCTTGGTTTTTTGTTTTTAAAAACAATCACCGGTGAGACTTTAGACAGCCTTGGGTTTGAGTCCTGACACTGACATTTTGTATCTGTATGCACCTTGTTTGTCTGATAATGATGAAGCTAATAATACCTACTTTACAGCTTGATGTAATTGTAAAGATTAAATGAAATAACGTATTAAAGATCTGTCAAATAATAAGTGCCCAACTAATGGCCAGCCACAATGATGGTGATGATGATGACTTGTAGACTGTAAGCAGTTAAAAAAATTGAATATAAGCATCAACAAAGGAATAAAACCTAAACAAACTTAGTATATGTCCATATCTGTATTTTATAATAACATGAACACAGTGATATATTTCCTACTGCTAGAATATATCTGTACACTTCTCCAAGGTTTTAATATGCCCAAGAATGACACTAATGTCACATTATATTTAATAGTTATACTAGTGTTGGCCTTGGTGAGCATTTAGAGGTGGAGTGTGGAGTTAACCTAACAGTTCTCAAGGAATATTTTGGTAGGCCCTGCTTTTTAAAAATAAACCCTATATACCCAGGGGCACCTGGGTGGCTCAGTGGGTTAAGCCTCTGCCTTTGGCTCGGGTCATGATATCAGGGTCCTGAAATCAAGCCCCACGTCGGGCTCTCTGCTCGGCAGGGAGCCTGCTTCCTCCTCTCTCTCTGCCTGTCTCTCTGCCTACTTGTGATCTCTCTGTCTGTCACAGTAAAAAATAAATTTATTAAAAAAATAGTAAAAAATAAAAATAAACCCTACTTTTATTCATAGAGATAGTGAAGTTCTTTCTTGCTATGTTCGTATCTCAGAAAGTCCCAGGACATTGTAGAAAGGTATCAGATCATACCTCATAAAGTCCTGGGAAATTGTAGAAGGGTGTCAGACAAATCTGAATTCATTCTTGGCTCTGCCATTTGTAGTCATAATTGAGTGATCAGGGGGTGTTACTCTCCTCCTCTCTATGCCTTAGAAGAAAAGTAGCACACCATTGCCTCAGAAGGTTGTGAGCATTGCATTAAATGGCCTAGGTGCAAGCTTGTGGCTTGGCCTGGGTATGTATTTAGTGAATATTCCTTCTTGAAATTTTTAATAATTTGGGGTACTATAATTTTGTAATAAGCACTGATAATAATAAGCACTGATAATAATAATTTGATAATAAGCACTGAACTTATTTTTAATGGTATGGGCCTTGGATTATGTTTTGTCTTTCCTGAAGTTGTGTCTTGAGGAAGAAAAACATGCTGTTAAGATCAAAACACCTAATATAATCATTTATAGTGATTAGAAAATAACTTGGTTAAAGCTCTGTTATACACCCTTAGGAAAAGAGTCAGACTTGGGTCAACTGGCAGCCTTTCATTTGTCCTCTGCCCTGTGAGCCCAACATAGTGGTATCTGGCAACAGAACGGGTTGTGAGTGTTATTCATATATGAGATAATGTCTACCAAGGGCTACCCAGAGGCATAATTAAAGATTAAAATTGAGAGTGTTGTGTAATTATTTTTTTAAATTTTGAAATACAGACTCTTGAGCTGTGGAGGAAATTGGTATCGACCTCTAAATAGTCACGCTACTCTGTTAGACAAATACTGGACGAAAATTCACATGGATAACATGGATAAGACAGAACTGAATGAGGTATGTGGTTATCAGTGGGAAAGTATCAGTGCCTTTGTTTTTTACTTTTTATTGTTTAAAGTTCCAGATATACATGTAGAGGAAATAGTGTAATGAATCTCCAAAATACTCATTAAGCTAAATTTAATGGTTAATGTACTAACATTTTACTGCATTAACTTCATCTAGTATTTTTTATTTGCTAATATATTTGAAAGCAAACCTCATAACATTTCATTCCTGAATACTTCAATGCATCTCTAAAAATTTAAGGGCCTTTTCATATGTAATCACAATAACCATTATACCCAATAAAATGAACAGTAATGCATCAATACCATTTAATTCTCAGACTGTATTCACGTTTCCTCAGTTGTTTCCAAAGATCTTTTTTTTTTTAAAGATTTTATTTGGGGCACCTGGGTGGCTCAGTGGGTTGAAGACTCTGCCTTTGGCTCGGGTCATGATCTCGGGGTCCTGAAATCAAGCCCCGCATCGGGGTGCTCTGCTTGGCAGGGAGCCTGCTTCCTCCTCTCTCTCTGCCTGTCTCTCTGCCTACTTGTGATCTCTCTGTCTGTCAAAATAAAAAATAAATTTATTTAAAAAAATAATAAAAAATAAAAATAAACCCTACTTTTATTCATAGAGATAATGAAGTTCTTTCTTGCTATGTTCATATCTCAGAAAGTCCCGGGACATTGTAGAAAGGTATCAGATCATATCTCATAAAGTCCTGGGAAATTGTAGAAGGGTGTCAGACAAATCTGAATTCATTCTTGGCTCTGCCATTTGTAGTCATAGTTGAGTGATCAGGGGGTGTTACTCTCCTCCTCTTTATGCCTTAGAAGAAAAGTAGCACACCATTGCCTCAGAAAGTTATGAGCATTGCATTAAATGGTCTAGATGCAAGCTTGCATTATTTAGGAAATAAAATAGTCTCCTAAGATGATCTCATGGGGAGCACAAGGAACTACATTTCTTTTGCTGCCAATTCCAGTCATCTCATGCCTAGAAAGATTGTCTTTGACTGGGGTGCCTGGATGGCTTAGTTGGTTAAGCATCCAACTCTTGATCTCAGCTCAGGTCTTGATCTCAGGGTCATGAGTTCAAGCCTTGTGTTGGGCTCCACGCTGGGTGTGGAGCCTACTTTATTTTTATATTTATGTATATATATATTGTGTTATGTTATTCACCATACAGTACATCATTGGTTTTTGAGGTATTGTGTCATGATTCATTGTTTGTAAATAACACCCAGTGTGGAGCCTACTTTAAAAAAAAAAAAAAAAAAAAAAGGTCGGGGCAGTTGGGTGGCTCAGTTTGTTGGGCGTCTACCTTTGGCTCAGGTCATGATCCTAGTATCCTTGGATAGAGTCCCGCATAGGGCTCCCTGCTCAACAGAGAGCCTGCTTCTCCCTCTCCCTCTGCCTGCTACTCCCCCTGCTTCTGCTCTTTCTCTCTCACTCTCTGCCAAATAAGTATAATCTTTAAGAAAAAATAAAAGATTGTCTTTGACTTCTTGCTGAAATAACAAATTATACTTTAGAAAATGAGATATTTATATAGTGCTAAGTCTTTATAGTTAATAAGTGCCAAAGAGTAACCCCTGGCAGTTGAATGTGACCTCATGTCTTAGGTGCTGGTGCGTTAGAAGGCTTGCTTTCTCTGCTGACAGTGTCTCATCACAGCCATTAATGACCTCTCCCAGGTTTGACTTCTCCACGAAAGCTTCCTGGGTCTCCAGGGAGGGCTGACCACATTGTAATTTTGATTTGGTTGTATATCTTCTTCTTATACCAGATGATATTTCTTGAGGGTGGGCTATATTCCTGTTGGTTTTTCCTACCCCTGGTGTTCCCAATGTAAAGTGGGTACTTAATAAATGCCTATTAAAGGAATGAATCTCCAAAGTAAATATTAAATTGATAAAAGAACCGTATTATGTCAGATTAGTTTATTAAATGACATTGTTTTTGATTTTTTACATTTATGGTAATAACAAAGATACTCTTTGGCTAAGGAAGAAAACGACTAGTTTGTGGGTATGTTTAGTTTAGTTTTTTTTTTTTTTTTAAGGATTTTATTTATTTGTCGGAGAGAGTGCACAAGCACAGGGAGCAGCAAGTAGAGGGAGAAGCAGGCTCCCCAACGAACAGAGAGCCCAATCTGGCACTTGATCCCAGGACCCTGAGATTATGACCTGAGCTGAAGGCAGACACTTAGCCAATAGAGCCACCCAGGCTCCCCTATATAGATCTTTTCTTTTCAGAACTTCTATTCCAGGAGCACCTGGGTGGCTCAGTGGGTTAAAGCCTCTGCCTTCGGCTCGGGTCATGATCCCAGGGTCCTGGGATCGAGCCCCGCATGGGGCTTTCTGCTCAGCAGGGAGCCTGCTTCCTCCTCTCTCTCTCTGCCTTCCTCTCTGCCTACTTGTGATCTCTGTCTATCAAATAGATAAATAAAATCTTTAAAAAATGACTTAAAAAAAAAAAAGAACTTCTATTCCAAATAGCTGAATCCTCGCTATAGTGTAAAACTGATAAAGTCCTATTTTCCATATAAAGATAGTTTTTTTCTCCATCCTGATGTTAAATATACATGCTTATTAAGTGGAAGTACTACTCAGCAGTGAAAAGGACTAAACTAGTGGTACATGTGGTAATGTCTAGGTGAATCTCAAAAACATTAGTTAAGAGATCCAAACTACACATCTTGTATGATTCCATTCGTTAGTTTGTTTATTTATTTATTTGACAGAGACACAACTAGAGAGGGAACACAGGCAGGGGGAGTGGGAGAGGGAGAAGCAGGCTCCCCACTAAGCAGGGAACCCCATGCGGGGCTCCATCTCAGGACCCCGGGATCATGACCAAAGGCAGATGCTTAATGATTGACCCACCCAGGCACCCCATATGATTTCATTTATATGAGAGGCTTGAAAGCAGATCCATAGGGATTGGATTCTGATTCCTGATTCCCCCAGCCGGGGGTGTGGGGGAAGGGATTGTACAGAAGGGACATGAGGGAACTTTTTGTTTAAGGGGTGGTGGAGAGGCACCTGGGTGGCTCAGTCAAATAAGCATCTGACTCTTGATTTCAGCTCCAGTCTTGATCTCGTGGTCATGGGGTCGAGTCCTGTGTCTGGCTCCCACGCTCAGCGGGGAGTCTGCTTTGATTTTTCTCTCTCCTTCTTCCCCTGCCCTTGCTTGCATATATGCATGCTCTCTCTCTCTCTCTCTCTCTCTCACTCTCTCGCTCTCTCTCGATAAATACATCTTAAAAAAAGGGAGGGTTATGGAAATAGTCTATATTTTGTTTGTGGTGACCAAGGTCATGAATATATATGACCAATTTTATTTTTATTTTATTTTTATTTTTTTTAAGATTTTATTTATTTATTTGTCAGCGAGAGTGAGCACAGGCAGACAGAGTGGCAGGCAGAGGCAGAGAGAGTAGCAGGCTTCCTGCTGAGCAAGGAGCCCGATGTGGGATTCGATCCCAGGACTCTGGGATCATGACCTGAGCTGAAGGCAGCCACCCAACCAACTGAGCCACCCAGACGTCCCTATATGACCAATTTTATAAATGTTCGCTCCCTACAAAAAATCTGTGTTCTGTATTTTATTTTATTTTTATTTTTTATTTTTAATTTTTTTTAAAGATTTTATTTATTTATTTGTCAGAGAGAGATCAAAAGTAGGCAGAGAGGCAGGCAGAGAGAGAGGGGGAAGCAGGCTCCCTGCCACGCAGAAAGCCCGATGCGGGACTCAATCCCAGGACCCTGGGATCATGACCTGAGCTGAAGGCAGAGGCTTTAACTCACTGAGCCACTGAGGCACCCTATTTTTTATTTTTTTAAAGATTGTATTTATTTGCTTGACAGACAGAGATCACAAGTAGGCAGAGAGGCAGGCAGAGAGGAGGAAGCAGGCTCTCCGCCGAGCAGAGAGCCTGACGTGGGGCCCGATCCCAGGACCCTTAGATCATGACCTGAGCCGAAGGCAGAGGCCACTGAGCCACCCAGGAGCCCCTATGTTCTGTATTTTAAAGATACATGTGTCTGTCCATTTAACTAAATTTACTGATTTTGTTACTCTTTTTCTGTTTAATTTTTCATCTATCTGAAATTGTTTTCAGCAATATTTCTTTAAAGTAACAACATGAAGAATTAAAATCTGATACCTACTACTTGAGATGACATTGTTAAAAGGTTGTAGGTCCTTATCTTTGTAAATATGTGTACATTACATATATAAAATAAGTGGATATTTCATACATAAATTGGAGCCACAATATACTTTTCAAGCTAATTTAAATTTATTTGATGACAATATTTCTTTTCTTTTTTTTTTTTTTAGAGATTTTAATTTTAAGTAATCTTTACACCCAGCCTGGGGCTGGAACTCACAGCCCTGAGATAAAAGTCTCACGCTCCACAGACTAAGCCAGCCAGGCGCCCCAGACAATATTTCTAATATATACATATTTCCCTTCTTCTCAAATACTTGCCTGAATAAATCCATATCATAAAAGCTTAGAATCCAATATTATGAGCACTAGGTATTATTCTGCAGAAAATTCTCAATAATTATTGAAGTAAATAGGACTAATCATTTGGTTTTTAATTTCTGTTGTTTGCTTTTTAAAGATAAGCTGCTTTTTATCAGTACTTAAAATTAGCTCCTTTTGAATAAATGAAACAAGATGGGATCAGGAGGGAGACAAACCATAAGAGACTCTTAATCTCACAAACTGAGGGTTGCCAGGGGGATGGGGGTAGGGGGAGGGTGGTTGGGTTATGGACATTGGGGAAGGTATGTGCTATGGTGAGTGCTGTGAATTGTAAACCTGGTGATTCACAGACCTGTACCCCTGGGGCTAATAATACATTATATGTTAATAAAATAATAAAAAATTTAAAAAAATTAGCTCCTTTTACTGTTTTCCTGTTAACTGCTTCTGATTGCTTTTGCTGAGAAATTACCTAATAAACATTACTGGAGTAGTGTGTGTTTATTTATGAAGATTTGTTTATTTGTTTATTTTAAAGATTTTATTTATTTGACAGAGATCACAAGTAGGCAGAGAGGCAGGCGGGGGGGTACGGAAAAGCAGGCTCCCTGCTGAGCAGAGAGCCCGATGTGGGACTCGATCCCAGGACCCTGGGATCATGACTGAGCCGAAGGCCCAGGCGCCCTATTTGTTTATTTTAGAGAAAGTGTGTGCATGTGAGCATGTTGGGGGGGAAGGAGGAGAATCTTAAGCAAACTCCATGCTGAGTGCAGACCCTGCCTCAGGACTCAGTCTCACAACCTGAGTGAAGCCAAAAGTTGAACGTTTAATCAACTAAGCCACCCAGGTACCCCTAGCATTGTGTTTAAAATTAGAGTAAATAGTACTTGCAGGATTCTTCAGTGAGTGAATTCCTGGGACTTGGATGTATATGTTGCCTGGAGACCCTTTTCCCATCTGGCTTCTACACCCTAAGTTGTGTAAATGGTGAGATTGCCAGATTACTGTGTTCTGTCTAGCAAAAAAGTTGTGGTCTTTGAGGGGGAAAGGGGTGTGGACAGAAGTTCTTATACAGTAGTTCCCCTTATCCTTGGTCTGCTTTTTGTGCTTTCAGTTACCCACAGTGAACCTCAGTCCAGAAACAGATGGTCCTTCTGATGTGTAATCAGAAGGTCAGTAGTAGCCTGGGGACGCCTAGGTGGCTCGGTTGGTTAAGCGGCTGCCTTCGGCTCAGGTCATGATCCCAGCGTCCTGGGATCGAGCCCCACATCAGGATCCTTGCTCCTCAGGGAGCCTGCTTCTCCCTCTGCCACTCTGTCTGCCTGTGCTCCTCCCTCTCTCTCTCTCTGACAAATAAATAAATAAAAATCTTTAAAAAAAAAAATAGTAGCCTGACACTATATCATAATGCTTGTGTCATTCACCTCACTTCAGATCATCATGTAGGCATTTATCATCTCACATTATCATAGTACATGTTATTTTGAGAGACCACAGCCATATAATTTTTATTAAAGTGTATTATAATTGTTCTATTTAAAGAAATAATAATTGTTCTATTTTATCATTAGTTATTGTTGTTAATCTCTTAGTGTACCTAATTTATACATTAAACTTTATCATAGGTATGTCTGTTTTGGAAAAAACATAGTATGTGTAGGGTTTCGTTCTCTCTGCTGTTTTAGGCATCCACTGGGGATCTTGGGGGACTACTGTACTTGGTACAAATTTCATACAGAAATTCATTTTTTGTTTGACTACTATTAGCAGGAGTGTACATGTGCTTTTATTTATTTATATAGAAAGATTTATGTATTTATTTGAGAGAGAGTAGGAGCGAGAGTGAGCTTGGGGAGAGACAGAGGCAGAAAGAAACCTTGAGCAGACTCACTCCTGAGGATGGACCCCAGTGCAGGGCTTGATCCCAGGACCCTAAGAGCTGAAATCAAGAGTGGCTGCCTAACCAACTGAACCACCCAGGCACCCCATACGTGTGCTTTTAAAAATCACTGTGTCTGCTGCTAAATTCTCTTTGTTATTTTTTTTTCCCTCTGTCTGTCAGGTTCTTCAGAACAGATATCCCAGCCTTTTGGCAGTAACTGATCACCTGCTTGACATTTACATCCAACTTACTGGAGAGAAACATCTCTCTCACAGTGATAGTTCTGTTACCTGTGAACAGGCACCTGAGGAAGTTTCAGAAACCAGACGAGAAAACAAAAGACTAAGCCTTGAGGGAAGAGAATTGTCTCTAAGGTATGAGTTGATATTTTATTTATTTCTTTTTTTAAGTAGGCTCCGTGCCTGTGCTGGGTCTCGAACTCATGATCCTGAGGTCAAGCGTTGCATACTCCACCGATTGAGCCAGCCAGGTGCCCCTTGAGATGATGATTTAAAAACTGCTTCCCTTAAAAGTTCTTAGCAGCTAGTACTGAATGGTTATGAGAGGTCTAGTTTTGAAATTAGACCTATGGACTGCTTCTTGGTGTTGGATTCTGTTTTTAGATCCTATAGTTAATGATCAGGAAGGCCTATAAAGGGAATATATTATTTTAGCTTTAAAAAATATCTTTGGGGGCACCTGACTGGCCCAGTGGATAGAACATTCAACTCTTAGAGTCATGAGTTGAAGCCCCATGTTGGATGTGGAGGCTACTCAAAAAAAAAAAAAGAAAGAAAGAAAATAACTTTAAAGGCCAAGGTTGAGATTACTTACTGATGTAATTCTTACACTAGCTTTTCTTTTGTCACAGTTGGGGTCTTAAATAAGACCCTTGGATTTTGCTATATATAGTGAGTTCTGTACCTTTGCTTTCTTTTCTCAGTGGTTGATTTGCCTTTTGAGAAGTGAGCATTAGGAATGGCCAACTTCCCTGAGTTTGCTCTGAGAGTTAATTGCCCACCCTCCCAACCTTTTCTGGTATGGATTGGAGTAAAATGTTCGATAGGTCACTTCCTGGTAGGTGGGACCTCCACTTACTCTTTTCCCTGCACTGTTTATCTTTATAATGCCAGAGAAACAGAGAGACTTCATTGTCAGGTGTTCCCCAGACTTACGTGGATTGAATATAACTTTGATGCTTTTGATGTCTTTGGCCTATGGTCTTTTATTTCCTTGCCTTTTTTTTTTTTTAAGGGATCTACTGAATTGGTGTAATAGGATTGTCCATTGTTTTGACAGTCTTTCTTCATCAGCATCTTTAAATATTTTTCAAGAGGTAAGATAGAGTCTTCCTATTTGTTTTCTTTCTATTCTGTAAGGCTGTTGATTTTCATTGCTATTTTCTGTCTCTTGGCTGCTACCAGAACTTTTCTTTTGTGTTTATTATCCCTAGCTAGTTAAAACTGAACTAATGTTGCCTTAAAACTAATTGGACATAATCAATGTTTTTTGGTTTTTAAACAGATTACTACGAATTGCAAGTAAGTATAGTTTAGACAGAGTAAACAGACATGGAAAGATAAAATGAGAAGAAAATCTCCCAGGTGTTAATAAAGTAAAATATCAAGTTTAGTATACTAAATACTAAAATGTTTAGTATTAGGGGCACTAGGCTGGCTCAGTCAGTGGAACATAAAACTCTTGATCATGAGTTTGAGCCCCATTTTGGGCATGGAACCCACTTAAAAAATGCTCAGTATTTATTTTTACATATAATTTCGTTGTCTGATAGAGTTGTATTTATCTGATCCCTCCACTTGCTGAGTAGGGTCTTTCGCTTTAGTTGAGAGGAATTTATGTGGGAGTTACGAAGTATAGCCTTGTATGCTGGGTTTGGCCAAAAAATGTGTTGTGTGGGAGGGAAACTCGATTGAATTACAACTCTGCCATATTCAGTAAGAACAGGGAGAGTTTTATTTCTGCTTGCTTAAAAATAAAAGTGCTACTGTCTGAAGATCTGTGGGCTCTTAAAGCAGTGACCACTTTTGATTATAAAGTATTCCAGTTTGTAAGTGTGCTTGGGTGGCTTAGTCAGTTAAGCATTTGGCTCAAGTCACGATCTCAGGATTGTGAGATTGAGCCCCACATCAGGCTCCATCCTGGGCACAGAGCCTGTTTAAGCTTCTCTCTTTTTCTCTTCTCTCTTCTTCTCTGCTTGGTCTTTCTGGCCTAGCCAGCTCCTCTATTAAACTACCTAAAGGTCCATCAAGAGTCACCTTGCTTAACTTAATAAACTCATGTATGGTCCAAAGGGACCCTAGTGAATAAAAAAAGACACTTCCTACTCCTGGTAATGCCAAGGGTTTTTGAAGCTCTGTGCTTCAGGTATTAGGGACAAGGATTAGGTAAATTCTCTCTCTCTTTTTAAATGCTTGCATTAAGTTTATTGATAATTTACACTTGGTGGTAGCAGAACCAAATGTATTCTTTGTTTACCACACTCATAGTATCCTTTCTATTCTCATTTTTTGTCTTGTCTTTCCTGTAAATAGAAATTTAGCAAAATGCTTAATGCATTCAAATTTGAACTTTTTTGGGTAGAATTTACTTTTGGTGGTGATATGTACTCTATATTTAATTACATCAGAAGACCTATCTGGTGGTGCCTGGGTGGTTCAGTGGTTCAGTTGGTTAAGCCTTTGACTCTTGACCTTAGCTCAGTTCTTGATCTCGTGAATTCAAGCCCCACATTTTTTACTTTAAACACACACACCACCATCACCACCAAAAACATACCTGGTTGGCCTATCAGTAGTTGCTGAGATTGAGTACTGGATTAGGGTAATGATAATGTGATCTTTTTATGGCACACCAAGAGTTTGCCTTTATAGCTAGAAAGTAATCTTTTGGTATTCCTTCTATGGCTTAAGAGTCAGTTCTCCTCCCATGAACCATAGACCTAATGATTAACACTAATTCTATTTTTGCCTGAAATTCAGATTTGTAAAATGAAGCTTTTTTTTTTTAAAGATTTATTTATTTTAGAGAGAGTGAGCAAGGATGGGGGGAGAGGTAAAGGGAGAGGAGGAGAGTCCTCAAGCAGATTCCATGCTGAACACAGAGCCCAGTGTGGGGCTTGATCCCAGGACCTTGACATCATGACCTGAGCTGAAATCAAGAATCAGACACTTAATCAACTGAGCCACTCAGGTGCCCTGTAAAGTGAAGCCTTTTCTGTTTGCTTGTTTGTTTTTTCCCTAATTAGTATTTCGATAGTAAAGCCTTCACATTTGTTTGTATCCTATCTCTATTATGGTAAGGTCCTTGAGTCTAGAGCTGGTACCTTATTTCTACTCTACTTAGTCTTACTGAAATGTTCCTGCTGGTTTTTTGTTCTTTTTGTGGCCAGAATAGTGGTGCTCTGTTATTAATGTAGTATTTTAAAAAATCAGTTGGCATTGACCTTGGTTATTTTAATAGGCTCTGGACTGTTTCACAGCAATGCTTTCTAAGCATACAAGCAAACTGAAAATGGCAGAAATTATTGGAAGTAAATTGAACATTTCCAAGAAAAAGGTATGTAGTGCTATTTTTACTTCTCTGTTGAAAGGAAGCTGGATATTTACTTTACTTGTCAGTCTCTGGTCCTTACCTGGAACAGTTCCTTTGCAATAACTACCTCCTCTGTCAAAGTTGGTAGTTTCGTTGTTGCCTTTCATGGACATTAAGCTCTTAACTATCTCTTAAGTAAGTAGTTCTGATATGTTCTGCATTCTAAAGTGTGCCTTGTGCCTTATACCACATGCATGCTTTATTTTCTCTGGTGTTTTAATGAATGAACGTGTTATTCTGTAGATTGTGGGCTCAGGACTGGAAATGTTTTAATAACACCTTTGTCTGTAGTTTTATTCAGGATTAGATTTTTTCCAACTTTTCATTAATGTCAAACATGAGAAAAATTGAAAAGAATAGTACCAACGGACACCAAGAACAGTACAAAGAATAGTACTTAGGTTCATTGCTAACATTTTTAATATTTTGCTGTTCTTATTTTATTACAAAATACGTATTTTTGGAGGAGAGAGCCTTTCAGCAGTAGTGGTGGTAGCTAGGGAAATGTCTGAGGTCCATCTTGGGGCAGATATCTGGCATTCCCAAATAAATGACACAAAAAAACCTTACGTCAGGATTCTGAAACTGTTGGGATGGCTTTAGCTGCAGGTGACAGAACACCTAATAAAAGGGGCTTAAGTAATAATTATAGTAGGCAAAAAAAAAAAAAGAAAAAGAAAAGAAACTACCACAACTGGGTTATATAGAACAATATTTATCTCCTTTGGTTGAAGAAAGATTCATTTTCCCTGAACACTTTGCTACTTCTTTCACTCCTGCCCCAAATCTAAACAAAATCTGGGTTCTTAGGATTGGTGACAAGGACAAGAGAGGAACGAACGGCTGTTGGGTAGATATCCTGGAAGCACCTGTCACCGCTTCTCTTTGTGTTCTGGCTGTAGGGAGATGTACCATGGTTCCATCAAGTCACTGTTACCTCTATTATTTTAGAATCTAAAGCAGAGAAAAGCATAGCTGAAGAAAAATCACTGATTTTTTTCATAAATCTTAGGAGTAGAACTTTCTGTTCATTTGCTATTGGAATATGTCAGTGTGTTCACTTAGATATAGGCAGATACGGGCTTATTTGAATGAATAAATATGAATGAATGAAAAATACAGGGCAGTATGCATGATCAGTGTTTTAAAAAACATTAGAAATACAGAAAATTTTTGAAAAGACATAATTAAAGCTAACTTGCCTATCTTGGAAGTAGAAACTACTTGGTAAAGGGCTAGTTAGAGGGGCACAGTAAACCATAGTAAGCCACATGGATGAGGAAATGTTTGAAGAGTATACACAAAATTTTTTTAAAACTGTACAGAATTTTACTCTGTCCCTTCCCATAGGCTGAATTCTTCTGTCAGCTTTATAAACCGGAAATTGTGATCAATGAGCTAGATGTGCAAGTGGGTCGAGTGCGGCTTCTACGGAAACAAAGTGAGGCTGTCCACATACAGAGGTAAATAGACTCTCAACTAGTCTGAGACTGTGGGGCGTTGGGAACATGGTAGAAGGACTAGTCCAGCCCCTTGTGTCTGACCAGATGTATGTGAATGGTGATCTCTCCACTGTGCTGGATGGTAAGAAGCAGTGATTTTCTAAAGTATATTCTGTAAAATTAGATGTTAATAGGTGAAGGAGATGATGAGGGTGATTAGGGACTTGGAAGTAGCAAAGATGTATTTTTTATTTTATTCACTTTAGTGTATTTAGCAAAGTAAACCTCACTTGGAAGTCAGGTGAGCTCCTGTTGTTAGTCTGTTAATTCCTAGAATTTTATAAGATTCTGAGCTCTAGTTACCATTTATTAAATACTTACTATATGCCTAGTATTATGCTAAGCGCTTTGCATATGTTTTCTCATGTGGTGGTTATAATAATTTTATGAATTAACTTATTAGTGTCTTAAAGCTGCCGTAACAACTTACCATAAACTTGGTAGTCTAAAACAATAGATATTTATTTCCTCGCAGTTCTGCAGACTAGAAATCTGAAATCATGATGTTGGCAGGGCCACATTTCCACTGACGGCTTTTGCCTCCTTCTGTCTTCTGAAAGCTACCAGCAATCTTTGGTGTTCCTTGTCTCTGTAGTTACATTTCTTCCATCTCTGTCTCTGTTGTCATATCATCCTTCTTGTGTTTGTGTTTCTAAGTCTCTCTCTGTCTTTGTAAGAACACCAGTCATTGGATTTAAGGCTCACCCTTAAACCCAGTATGATAGGATTTTAACTTAGTTATATCTGCAAAGACCTTCTTTTCATATAAGGTCACATTCATAGGTTCTAAGTGGACATGAATTTTGGGGGGAGACTATTCAGCCCACCACAAATAGTAACTCTGATCCAAATTTTATAGGTGAGGAAACCAAGGCTAGGAGAGGCTAAGTAATTTGCCCAAGATGACATAGCTAGTACAGATAATGTCTTATCTTATTGGTCTTTTGAATCTCTAGAGTCTAGTAAAGTACCAGGTATATAAATACTCAGTGTTTATAGAATAAATGAATTCTGCAATTCATAGGCTATAAGAATATCTGTTTTATATCCTGAAGACAGCTACTATGAGTTATCTTCTGATTTTTGTGGAGTCTGGAAAATCTGGTTCCTCAAAACAACACTTAAGGAAAATTTGCAGCCTGTTTCTCTGACCACTTACTCGTTTTCCCCTTCCCAGGGAGAGGCTCACTTTTGCTCCCACGAGGCCATCCTCTGTTCTTATTGAACAGCTCGCGGTGTGTGTTAGCAAAGGGGAACCTGTGTTGCTGGTGGGAGAGACTGGGACTGGCAAAACCTCCACTGTCCAGTACTTGGCTCACATTACAGGTAACTTAGAGGGGAAGCACTCTGCCCCCAGACAATAAACATTGCACACTGATTGCCTTCCCCCTCCACCCTTAAATAAAAAGTCCACAAAATACTAGAGTTTTAAAAGTGCCACCACTCCGCTTTGCCTGGAAATCACCACTGGAAATTTTTTCCCCTGGAAATAATCACTGCTAATAGCTTGGTATTAATTTTTTTTGTTTTGTTTTAATCTATGGTCTGCAAATATATAAATATTTAAGTTTGGTTTTATGTTGAAAAAATGGGATTATATGTATATGTATTGCAGTTAATAAGGAAATTAGACATCTTTAAAAATAGAACTGCCTCATTTCTATTTAATGGCTAAATAATTATATTCCATACTGTATGTTTATTTAATTCTAATTTATAGACATTGACTTACTGAAGGAATTTTTTTGTTGTTTTCAGTTATCTGATGCCAGAGTAATAATACACAATCTTGTACATATCTTTCTGGGTTAGGTGAAAATTTTGGATGGTTGAAATTCCTGAAAGTAAAATAAGAGAATCAGAGGAAGTATATACATTTAAAGATTTGCCCTATGCCTATGCCCACGCATCCTTAAGGATCACTGGATATAATTAGTCTTGAAAATTTCAGAGTGACCCTTTTGCCCTTTCTTTTTAAAAGGCCACCGTTTGAGGGTTGTCAATATGAATCAACAGAGTGACACTGCAGACTTGCTTGGGGGGTAAGTATGGTTTAAAATTGTTTTCTCGTTATTTTGTGTTCATTGCTTGAGGGAACAGATAGTTTTTCCTTTCAGAGCTCAAAATTAGCATTAGGAAAAGGTTCAAAGACTTGTACCCCTACCCCTACTCCAGCAGGTTATTTATGGGACTTTATTGAGGAGCTCTTGGATGTGTAGATGTTTCTCTTTACTTTTTTTTTTTAAGATTTTATTTATTTATTTGACAGAGACACAGTGAGACAGGGAACACAAGCAGGTGGAGTGGGAGAGGGAGAAGCAGGCTTCCTGCCGAGCAGGGAGCTTGATGCAGGACTCCATCCCAGGACCCTGGGATCATGACCTGAGCTGAAGGCAGATGCTTAACTGACTGAGCCAGCCATGCATCCCTATTTCTCTTTATTGTAAAGAACACTTGAGGTTCTTGCTTTCAAAGATCATGCTGGAATGGAGAGGGAAAAAAACCAAGTATATAATCAATTACTATTTGTGTGTACAGTCATTTGTCTAAAGCGTACATTCTGGAGTCACAGTGCCTTGGAGCTAGACTCTCTCCTGCAGTTCAATTATCTTTGAAACATTAAGTAGCTCTCTACTTGGTTAAATGCTGCTCATGGGACTCCATTGTGGTCATTAAAATGCCCTTCCGTGTTGGTGTTTTTTAATATGTTTGGTTCACATTGACTATGTTCGGTTTGTACTGAAGGCTATAAAATTGATGGATGCTATTGGCATACCTTATGTTGAGCGATATTGGGATCTGTCCCATTAACTCAAAACATTTGCTTAAAAAAATCCTTAAAGGCATAAAGCAGAAATTATTGTCCTTTTTGCTCTTAATGGCGTCTACCAGAAAGCTTTTCATTTATCTGTTTTTTTGGGGCCACCTTAACAGCAGTTTTTATTTTCACTCTCTTTGTCTTATATCCCTTCTTGCTGTGGGTCGATTGCTACTTTGAATCCTGCTTCTTTTGGTACTTTTCCTTTTCTTGCCCATTACTTATATTCTGTTCTACACATATTAGTAATGATGTACTGAATGCTTTTTTTTTTTAAATATTTTATTTATTTATTTGACAGACAGAGATTACAAGTAGGCAAGAGAGGCAGGCAGAGAGAGAGAGAGGAGGAAGCAGGCTCTCCGTGGAGCAGAGATCCCGATGCGGGGCCCGATCCCAGGACCCTGGGATCATGACCTGAGCTGAAGGCAGAGGCCTTAACCCACTGAGCCACCCAGGCGCCCCTGTACTGAATGCTTTTAAATATATATTCTATCTTAAGATCCATTACCTGAGGCTTATCTTTCTTACTCTAATTCTACTTTCACTTTGTTATTTTTTCCCCTGGTAATCTTTCTACTCTATTTTTATTTTACTACTGTCAGTTAATTGACACTTATTCTTCCCTTTCCCTCATTGAGATACTTGGCAAAAACGAATACATAGAATTCGTTACTTAACTATATATATCTATAATACCGTGTATTTCTATTTTGTATCTCTATATGTCTTCAGGAATATCCTCCTGTTATGCATTCCTAAAACAAATGGCTGGTCTTTTTTTTTTTTTTTTTTTTAAAGATTTTATTTATTTATTTATTTGACAGAGACACAGTGAGAGAGGGAACACAAGCAGGGGGATTGGGAGAGGGAGAAGCAGACTTCCCGCCAAGCAGGGTACCTGCTGCAGGACTCAGTCCCAGGACCCTGGGAACATGACCAGAGCCAAAGGCGGACACTTAATGACTGAGCCACCCGGGGGCCCCACAAAGGGCTGGTCTTGTACTGATTGAACATGTATTGGGTTTGTCTTTGCTAAGAATTTGTAGTGTTATGTCAGCCATCGTAAGTAGTTTTAAACATAGTGAGTACAGAGATGCCTGTTTGTGTCCTGATGCAGTTGATAGTAAAAAGATTGGAATCAGGATATGGTAACTGGAGTTTTATTTTAGTGCCAACTTCCTAAGATGAGTATTTATTCATTTTTTCTTTGTTAGTAGGTTAGCTTCAGTTATCAAATAGAAAACTTATATATGCTTCAGTGTTTGTATGATTGGAAATGTGCTTTGCTTCCTATATTTTTGTATTACTGGAAAGTGGCACTTCTCTGACATAATTTCCTTTGTCTGGCTCTGCCACTGAGCTCCAGCCACACACTTTTCCATATTGCACCTAGATGCTTGCTGTGCTCTCTCTGACATCCCTTGCCACCCACAGATGTTTGGCTTAGCTCCTTTCCTTGCTTGATTTGGGTCACCTTCAAATTCCCATCTTTAACCAAGTCTTTCTGACTACCATGTCTAAATTACCAGTGCCTTCTTCACCCATTCCTTTATATTTATATTCATAGCACCTACTACTACTTGATGTTTTATACTAGATATATTTTCTTATTGTCTCTTTCTTTGGATTGTAAGCTACAGTGGGGCAGGACCTTGTGGGTCTTGTTTACTCAGTGCCTAACAACTAAAAGATACTCAGTAAATTTTTGTTGAATAAATAGAGTAAATAAATGTCTTTACTAACGTGTTAGTGCTTACTGGTAAGTGTAAATGAGTTTGAAGTTCTCATGCTCTTTCTCTCTGGAATCAGACTCTTTCATAGATGCTCTGTATCAGGGCCTTGGTGTTACTAATTTCATGGTTCCTCCCTCACATTCCAATGAGTAAATAGTGTCCAGCTCTCTAATTGTGCTTCACTATTGTCTTCACTATTCTGAAACATATTTGGTATTGTTTCATGGTCCTGTGATTATAGTATATGGTATCTTAGGTTTCAGAAAATTGTATATTTGAGTTTCAGGAACAGTTTGTGCTGCCTGAGCAACTTTTTGCTACAGCAGGTGTTTCTCAACTCTTCATTATTACCCCTGCCCTTGAATATTAAATTAAACTTTATATGAGGGACGCCTGGGTGGCTCAGTTGGTTAAGTGTCCAGCTCTTGATTTCAGCTCAGGTCTTGATCTTAGGGTAGTGAGTTCAAGCCCTGTGTTGGGCTGCACACTGGATGTGGAGCCTAATGCTTAAAATAAATAAAATTTATATGGATTAATTTCCTAGCTCCCTAACCAGAGAAATGCTAAAGAATAAGAGCATCTAAATACTAAGAAATAAAATGTAGAGCTTTGGAGGGCCACAGACAATTGCAATGTCTGAGATACTGTTGCTTCCCCCTTTCCCTGGCCCCATTTCAGTCTCTTTAAGAGCAGTATCCTCGGGGTGTCTGGGTGGCTCAGTGGGTTAAGGCCTCTACCTTTGGCTCAGGTCTTGATCCCAGGGTCCTGGGATTGAGCCCCTGCATCGGGTTCTCTGCTCAGCAGGGAGCCTGCTTCCTCCTCTCTCTCTGTTCCTGCCCTCTCTGCCTATTTGTGATCTCTGTCTATCAAAGAAATAAATTAAATTTAAAAAAAAAAAAGCAGTGTCCTCTCCCTGTCAATTGAGAAGCCATGAGTTGTACTCACTTTAAGTTAATCAATTTCAGATGTTGTATTTTCTTCTAAAATATCTTGAAAACTTTTTGGTCAATCTTAATAAAATATGTTGTATCATTAAGTGCTATATATGATGTTTATTTAAACATGTTAGTAAAATAAATGACATGCCTCTCACTGTCCAACTAGGAATTTCCAGTTTTTTTCATAATACTGTTTACCCAATACTAGTTTTTACACTGGGTGTGGAGAAAATAGATTATAATTTAGAACTTTAACACCAGGGGGCCTGGGTATCTCAGTTGGTTTAGCGGCCAACTCTTTATTTTGGCTCAGGTCATGATCTCAGGGTCCTGGGATTGAGCCCCAGGTTGGGCTCCACACTCAGCCTGGAATCTGCTTGAGGATTTCTCTCCGTCTCCCCCTCATCTTTCTCTCTCACTGTCTCTCTCAAATAAATAAATCTTTAAAAAATAAATAAAACTTTAACATAGATCTTGGTATTATTCTTGATTTTGATTAAATGAAATCTTAGACCTATTCCTATATTCTGTGACAGCATTTCTAATTTCTGTTAGCTTCAGAAGTTTGGGAATTACATCTACCTTTTGTTTCAGTTACAAACCGGTGGACCATAAGCTTATTTGGCTGCCCTTACGGGAGTCATTTGAAGAACTCTTTGCCCAGACATTTTCCAAGAAGCAAAACTTTACATTCTTGGGGCATATTCAGACCTGCTACAGGCAGAAACGGTGGCATGATCTCCTCAGACTAATGCAGCATGTGCACAAGTCGGCTGTCAACAAGGATGGAAAAGAAAGTGAAACTGGTAAGAATAGGACCTGTACTAAAAAAAAAAAAGAATACGACCTGTACTGCTGGTGGGAGGCCATGAGGCTGGGGCTTAATTAGCAGAATTGAAACCAGTGACCAAAGGGTTAGTAGGATTAATAAGCACACCTGCAGACTAATAAATGAGTCTGCAATGTTTTCCTTTAAACATCTCTGACTCTGCTCCCCTGTAAGGCAGATTTGAGGCTTGTTGTCCCATCTCCTTGTTTTTGTTTGGGTGCCTTTTTTGTTTTGTTTTTGTTAGATTTTATTTTTAAGTAATCTCCACCCAAAGTGGGGCTTGGACTTGCAAGCCCAAGATCACAAGTTGCATGCTCTATGGGTAGCCAGCCAGGTGCCCCTTAGCTGCCTCTTGAGTAAACACCTTTCCTTGCTACATCCTCAGTTGGCTTTGCTCTGTGTCAGGCACATGAACTTGGGTTTAGTTACGAAATTGGTGAGCCAGCCAGGAGCTTTTTGCCAGTGGTTCATGAGCCGCCAGCTGACAAGAATTTGGTGACAGGTTTAAGCATTTACTTAGGCTCTTTGTCCTAGGAATTGTCCCAGAGCCTCACCCTGACTGGATGCTGCCAGCACTCAGAGCTTAATTTAACTCTTGCGGCAAGGAAATAGTTTTTGGTCTGGGCAGATGTGTCTTGGTGAGCTTATTTCTTCCTCCCTTTTGGCTTGGCTCTCTTAGCCTCCTTGACTAGGAAGCCATTTGTTTCAGTTGGTGAAGCCCCAACTTTTAGGGAGCAACCAGTGCTCACAGAAGTATTCAGGGCGTCATTAGGTTTGCTGCTACAGTTTTTGTTCACATCTTTGGATAAAATCATCTGCATTCTAATTGGAAATGGGAAATGACAATTTGATTCCTGAATGCAGCAGTGTTTAGTTACAAACTTAGGAGAGAAAAAAAGATTTTTTTTTGTAACACTGCTTGACCATAATATTCATTAGACTCTGGATAACAATGACCAGTTAATGAATCCATAAATTATAATACCATCTTTCAATTGGATTTGTTCTGTAAGATTTTGTTTGCATCTTATTTGTGTACTTGAATATATTTTCATCTATGTTGTAAATACGAGATATTTTCTCCACTTCTGAATAGTAGTGCTAAAATTAGTTTGTAAAGGAGCACTATTTAAGTTGGCCTGAAGGCAAGTGCTTATGAGAATTGGGCATTCTAAAACTCAGAAACTAATCCAAGTTTTTCAAGTTCACATGATCCGAAAAAGATTCGGTATTAAAGTTGATTTAAAGTTGTTGGTATAATTAACATAAACATGTCATTAGAACTATCAGCATTACTTTTATTCTGCCTGGATTTAAGTCAATTAAGTTGATATAAATTTTTTTTTTTAAAATATGTAGCTTGGGCAAATGACTTTTTTTTTTTTTAAGATTTTATTTATTTATTTGTCAGAGAGAGAGAGAGAACGAGCACAGGCAGACAGAGTGGCAGGCAGAGGCAGAGAGAGAAGCAGGCTTCCCGCCAAGCAAGGAGCCCGATGTGGGACTCGATCCCAGAACCCTGGGATCATAACCTGAGCCGAAGGCAGCTGCTTAACCAACTGAGCCACTCAGGCGTCCCCAAATGACTGTTTTTTAAAGTCTATGGGTAATCTGAATAAAACTGAATAAAAACAAATAGATGTAAATAAGATGAAAAGGTTTACAGGTATACTTTTCAGTAGCTTTCGAGATCTTTGGTAACCTAAAACTTTAAAGTTTTTCTAAGTTAAGTGATGAGTTAAGTAAATTCACTAAACATCTAGATCATTTCTAAATTAAGATAAAACATTAATTACTAAACATAGGTTTATCTGATTTTGGCCCCCTGTTACAGAGAAACTAAAGATATTTGGGTTTGCTAGTAAACGTGTTTTGTGCCATGCTGAGATAAGGCATATATTTCTAAAAATTCTTAAATGTCATAAATTCACCAATCTAAGGAATGCCGGTACAACAAATAGTTCATAATTAGTTACTACTTAGTTTTTACTAGAAACTTAAAAAGTTTCTAAGAGTTAAAAGTTCTAATACATAGAATTACTGGAAATGATAAGGGAAACAACTCTATGCAAGGAAAGTGAGACTGGTTATTTAAGAGGGAAAATTGAAGACAAAATGTGAATGTAAAAAGGAAAGTTTGTAGAAGGTTTATGAGAAGGGAGTCTTTGGAAAGGAACTATGTGCGTGGTAGGCACTAAGATTATGGATATTAGTATGTGAAGTTTATTAGGGAGTGATCAACACCGAGGAAAGAGAAGAAACTAAGAGAATAAGATTAGGCAGAAGTTGAGCAGTGATACAGTATCAAAAGAAGCCTTAGCTGACTCTCTGAGGAGTTCCAAATTTGGATTATCCTTCAGAACCATCCTAAATTGGGGAAAAATTGGGGCTGGACTTTTATAATAGTCATTGGATGTGACCACTTAGGAAGAGGGCATGCCCTTGGCAAGGCAGCTGTCTTCAGTCAAGGCAGTCCCTGATGGCGTCTCAGGGTTGAGGACTGTTGACAGTGCCCCTATATAGCTTAGAGTCCTTCATTTCTGATGGAGATTCTTATCAGCACGTCACTGCACCCACCACAAGAAATCAGACCCATGTTGTGCCCTGGTTGTCTGCGTCCTGATAAAGTGTATGCTAACATGGGAGATGACAAGGAGGAAAAAGGAAGGGACTTCATAAATTTTTAAAGAATTCATCTTGTTGAATGAATAAGTTTTAATATCAGAAGTGCACTGGCATAAAATTGGAATTAGGTTTTCATGTTAAATGGCAGTTTCCTTAGATTATTGGTCTAGGTTTTTCTTTATCTTTAATGTATCTGTTTGGAAAAACAAAATTTCTACATTTTGTCTCTGTTAGGTCCTTGATTGCTTCAGAAAGTTGAATCTTTTCAATGTTAAAAGTCCCAAGCTAACAACTTTGTAACCTTCTGTATTTGCCTTTAGAATCTCTTAGTGCTGCATTGACTAAATAGGTAATTAAGTTTCGTAATGACGTGTAATCCTATTTTGGCATATGCTTCAAAACTTCTTGATATTTCTGACAAAACTTCCCAAAATTCAACTTCTGAATGAAGTCTTTTTTATTAATTAGGCTTATTTGTTTGGCATGTCATTACATGGGAAGCATTGTCAAATAAATGATGATAAACCTTTTTACGTTATAAGATTTTAATCTGTCCTGGTACAGTGTCATCACTTGTGTGCCCCAGTAATCACTAAATTTCCCTGTCAGCTGCATTATAATGAACTCTGATCCGGTATTTAACCATGGCCAATTTTGAGCCTTTTGTCATTTATAGTTGTTGTTTTACTCTAACGGTCTTGCAAATATGTTTCAGCTTCAGGCAGTTCATGGGAAGGACTTTTTTTTTTTTTTTTAAGATTTTATTTATTTATTTGACACACAGAGCTCACAAGTAGGCAGAGAGGCAGGCAGAGAGAGAGAGAGGAGGAAGCAGGCTCCCTGCCGAGCAGAGAGCCCGACGCTCGATCCCAGGACCCTGAGATCATGACCTGAGCTGAAGGCAGAGGCTCAACCCACCGAGCCACCCAGGCGCCCCATGGGAAGGACTTTTGACAAATACGGTTTTTGATACCTTTAAGATCATAAAACTGAACTAGGTAAAAATTTGTAAAACTAACAAAAAACAGCATTAGGTATACAACTCTTTCCCAAATTGTAAAGCTCCTTCTTCTTGAAGTTTATTTGCTGCATGGAGATAAAGGACTTCAGCACTTCTAGTAGCTTGTCTAGTTGCTGGGTATGTCAGCTTTCCAGTGTTGCTCCAAAACAACAAAAGAAGAAACTGCTGTTTTGGTCAAGCAGAATATACATGTTAAGCCAAGTACAAGGAAATATTTCCAAGAAGGCATGAAGTTGTTTGGTTCTTCAAACCCCCAAACTGCACCCTGTTTCAGCAGGAAGTAGCTAGAGCTCTCGTCATCCCAGTTCCCTCAAGAATGAATCATGATCAAAAGACATTTGGGGGCAGGCTCCTGGGAGGCTTAGTCGGGTAAGCACCTACCTTTGCTTCAGGTCGTGATCCCACGGTCCTGGGATAGGGTCCTGGGATTGAACCCCGTGTTGGGCTCCCTGTTCAGTGAGGAGTCTGCTTCTCCCTCTGCTACTCCCCCTGCTTATATTCTCTTACTCTTGCTCTTTCTCAAATAAAAAAATAAACCACATCTTAGGAAGAAAAAAAAAAAGACAGTGGGGATTGAAACTGGTAACCAGGGGGCTAAGGGGACGAATAATAGGTGCAGTTGCAGACGAAAACTGCAGATGCAGCATTTTACCCAGACTTGTTTTCACTTGCCTGTAGTATCCCTGACTCTTTCTTTGGGAAGGGCAGATTTGAGGCTTGCTTGTCCTGAGTGTCCTCATTCTGCTGCCTCTTGAGTAAATCCTTGCTACACACTCAGTGTCTCTGTGATTGACTTTGCTGTGCATCGGGCAGACAAACTCTGATTCCCTTACAGAGTTAGCAGAGGAGTGTGGGGAAGAATGAAGCCGTACAGATTGGAGCTTTCTAGGACGTAGGGCAAAGACAACCAATTCATAAGAATTGCTGTTTTTGTGATTCTAGGCATGATTTCCATAAAAACATGGTTGGTAATGTTGATGAACAAGTACAACTTACTGGTCAATAAGTCATATTTCCTTAGAAAATAAGTTGTTTCCAAAAAGCTGGATTCCACAGCCAAAGGGCTTTTGGTAGCTTAGTTATCTTCTCTGTCCTTCCTCACTCATAAAATGGGGCTAAGGGTACCTACTTCAAAGGGCTGTGGTGAGGGGTGAAAGAATTAACTAATGTACACATGCACAGAGATGAACTGATTACTGTAGTGGCTGGTGTATAACATTATATAAGTTCTTGGATTTATTTTTTTCTATATCTAAGATCTTTGATTTTTATGTGAGTTTTGGGGTTTTTTTTTGTTTGTATTTAAGTTCTATGTATTACAACCTAAAATGTATGTTAAGTTCTTGTCTTTATTCTTTTCTAGGGTTACTCCTAAAAGAGAAGTGGGAAGCATTTGGTCTTAGACTCAACCATGCTCAACAACAGATGAAAATGACTGAAAATGCTCTATTGTTTGCATTTGTAGAGGTATTTTGGTTCATTTATTTAGGTTAGAATGTTGATTTGATACAAAATGCAAGTTTAGGCTGGCTACTATTTTGTATTCTCTTTATGTTGATGTTTTTAGTGCTTGGTGTTTAAGACTTCTGAAAAATGTCCTTTATAGAAATTATAAGGCCTTGATGAGCACCATTATTTTTAAAGTTGCAGGTGAGGACAACTAGTGAACTCTGTTGCATGACGAGGGTTTTGAGGGCGGGGTATAGATTTGGATCTATTCACTTGAAGTCTGGGAAGAACCGGCTCAATTAAATTTTCATGACTTAAGCTTTTTTAATTCTTATTTTTAAAAAATTGTTTCTGTGACATACTTTACACCATAAAAGGAGGTAGGACTCTTGTTTGAGGTGGTGTTTTGGTGAGCGAGAAGGTCACTTGATCGTGTACATCCTTGTGGGAAATTGGTTATCAGTGCTTAATGTTAATAGGATTATTTTTAAAATAACCAATTAGGAGGTCAAGTGCTCTCAAAATAGGGTTTATACCTATTTCATGACTTGGCATTACACTGGAGTTCAATACATTTGTTCTGTTTTATTGTTTTCAATTAAATTTTTAGAAGCTTCTGGTAGGATCATCATGAAAGTATAAGTATAAAGCCACTTAATAATAAAACAATTTAGGTGTTGCTATGTCAGTGAGTGGATTATAAGATTTATTTTTCAGTGCTCTCGGAAATAGAAGTTGAAGAGATAAATCAGTGAAGAGGAGGAAACATTTATTTTGATATTCTCCAGCAAATGTGAAAGACCATGTATTATAACAACTGCAGTCTCCTGATTTAGTCTTTTATCTCCCCTTTGCATACTCCTCACCTGACCCTGTATTTATTTTGGGTGCTTTTAATAACCATTTGGGTACTGATAAATGTCGGACTGCATTGTAAGTTGTTAGTTACCTGACCGTCTAGCTACTGAGATGATTTAGTTTGTTGCACCCCACTGTTAGGCTCAGAGATACTTCCTTGTCCCTCTAGACATTTAAAAATGGTTGACTTGGCTTTAGCTCTTACAACAAGCTGGCGGCCATTTGCATTTAGGGTGAAAGCTCATCAAGCACAAAAGGTTTGAGCTCACTTTTTGTTTCTAACCCTGCTTACCTGACTGCTCTTGGTGAGTGTATCCTTATTTGCAATGGATTTTTAACAGTTTACTTTCTCTTCTTTTAGGGTATGCTAGCTCAAGCCATAAAGAAAGGAGAGTGGATCTTGTTGGATGAGATTAATCTGGCTGCTCCAGAAACATTAGAATGTCTCAGTGGTTTACTTGAAGGCGCCTCTGGCTCCCTGGTATTGCTGGATCGAGGAGACACAGGTACCACTTGATCCCATTAAAGTTGACTTGGTCCCAGGCCTTTTGGCCTTGTTAGAGTAAGATTCTTTTGGTTAGGTAGATTATGTAGTCCTCCCAGTGTTCATTCCATAGTACTAATTTTCTGCTAAGTTAGGTGGCATGGGGAATGCAAAGAATAAGAATTTAAATTATTTGGGTAGTGAGTAATAGACATGCACACTGAGTGACAAAATATATGCTGGTGAATAGGTAATAAAACATAAATAATAATGAACAACCATACCTTCAAAGATAGTGGAAAGGGAGTGTAAGATTAAGTTGGTACATAGGTCTGAAAATTGGTTTCAGGAAAAGTAAGGATGGTTGAGCAGCCAGCACCAGCGCTGCTGAGTCTGAGGCAAGGTTTCCTGGCCTGAGGTTCTGTGGCGTTAGATAGTCTTCCCCGGGCACCTGTGGCTGATCACTTGCTATTACCAGTTGAGAATTGATAATTTTCTCTTAACAGAACCACTGGTTCGGCATCCTGACTTCCGTTTATTTGCGTGCATGAACCCAGCAACGGATGTGGGCAAAAGAAATCTCCCACCAGGAATAAGAAACAGGTGGGGGGACATGGCCTGATTCCTGGGGATTTCTTTCTTTCTTTCTTTCTTTTTTTAAAATTCTCTTTATTAATTGATTGGTAATATTAACATAACCAAACCTCATAACAATGCTTGAAATTTCTTGATCTCTGATAAGAGGAATCCTTCCTTATTTGTCATATTCCTCTACTTTCTCTAGGTGGTAGGGCTACAGAGGACTCCAGAACAGGAGAGTTTCTTCCTTTGGGTTGTTTGTATGACACTTAATGGCTCACAGATATTATAGAAAATTAAGTTTTTTCCTCCTTCGAATAACCTTATAGCTACCAGAAAACCTTCACATACTGATAAAACAGTATAACATATAACAGTGTAAGTGCATTTTAGGAACTGAATCCTCTTGGATGAGGCCAGTGGTTTGTGAAAGGCCTTTTAATTTTCAGTGTTCATTAAACACTGACTGACACCAACAAGGTATTTTGTGGTATTTTATGTTTGTAGCATTTGGAAAAAGATAATGATCTTATTTTTGTTGGTGACCTTTTGTTGAATGTTGAGTTTTAAAATAGTGCTAAAATATTTTAAGATTCCTACCCCCGCATTACAAGAGTAATAAAACCTTAATAAAACCTGTTTAGGAAAATTTTATAAATTAGAGGCATTGTATTTTCTTTGCTCCAATGATTTTATTTTTGATGATGAGGGTGCTTTTTGTTGCGTATTTTTTTTGTTACATGCTGTTATAATAACACCTCTGAAAGTAAGGATAAATGTCTTCTTTTATTTCATTATGGTCAGTTTTTATCTAGATGAAAGGCTTTCATATTTTATAAACAATTAAAATGAGTTTATATAATTTCTTGTGTTTTGTATTTTTTTTAAAGATTTTATTTGAGCGTACACTTGTGAGAGAGAGGGAGAGGAAAAGAGGGAAAGAGAAAACAAGCCAGGGTGGAGAGGCAGAGGGAGAGGGGAAAAGCCGGCTCCCCACTGAGCAGGGAGCTTGGTGAGGGGATGAGGGGTTTGATTTCAAGACCCTGGGATCATGACCTGAGCCAAAGGCAGATGCTTAACTGGCTGAGCCACCCAGGCACCCCTTGTGTGTGTGTGTGTGTTTTTTTTTTTTTTAAGATTTTATTTATTTATTTGACAGAGATCACAAGCAGGCAGAGAGGCAGGCGAGGCGGGGTGGGGGGCGGGGGTGAAGCAGGCTCCCCGCCGAGCAGAGAGCCCAATGCGGGGCTCTATCCCAGGACCCCGAGATCATGACCTGAGCTGAAGGCAGAGGCTCAACCCACTGACCCACCCAGGCGCCCCTGTGTTTTGTATTTTTTTATTGTCAGAATAGCTATATTAACTTCCTAGAAAGTTATTATTTAATAATCATTGTCTTACAGGTTCACAGAACTTTATGTAGAAGAATTGGAAAGTAAAGAAGATTTACAGATTCTTATTGTGGATTATCTGAAAGGACTGAGTGTGAATAAGACCACAGTGCAAGGAATCATCAAGTAGGTTCTCTTTGGTTTCTCTTTATAAACTTTTCACCTGAACATGTGTGCCTAATGCACATATATTATTCCTTTTTGCTTCTGACTGGAGAAGGATTATTATTAAGGTTTCTATTTTAAAGTATGAACTCCCATGGATTTTCCTAATGAAGCTATATTGAAAGCTTAAGAATTATCACCGATGAGAATATGTAAACAATTAGATAATGCTCTCCCAATTACTTCTGTATTCATAGCTAGAAGTTTACATCCCCAGAATGTAAATGACTTGTATTTTCATTTTTTGTTTTTTTAATTTCATTTTATTTTTTAGTGTGCCAGGGTTCATTGTTTATATACCACACCCAGTGCTCCATGCAATAAATGTCCTCCTTAATATCCACCACCAGGCTCACCCTATTTTGCTGTGTCTTGATGAAATCTTACTTTTTGCAGTTTGCATGTTGGTTATGTAATGGTAACAGTAACAGTCACCATATTTTCATACTATGTAACATTTAGTCATTGTTGATTATGGCCATACCTATGACCTTTCAAACACCATGATTTTGTTCTGTGTGCTTCTCTGTCAGTATTAGATTACACCAGGACTTTATTTCCCTATTGTATTGGAGCAGACTTTGGAACACTGTGTTTAGACTGTGTGTGTGTGTGTGTGTGTGTGTTTGAGTGTGTGTGTGTGTGTGTGTATTTTTTTTTAAAGATTTATTTTAGAGTGTGTGGGGATGGGGGTTGGAGGGGTAGAGGAGGAGAAAGAATTTCAAGGAGTCTCCCCTCTGAGCACAGACCCTGATACGGGGCTTGATTCCACCACCCTGAGATCATGACCTGAGCCAAAATCAACAGTTGGATGCTTAACCAACTAGCCACCCCTGGACTCTGTATATTCTTACTAAGGGCTTCTCCTATCTTATTGTCTTTTGTTAAGAATCTGATGTTTTGGGGCACCTAGGTGGCTCGGTGTGTTGAGGCCTCTGCCTTCAGCTCGGATCATGGTCCCGGGGTCCTGAGATTGAGCCCCGAATCGGGCTCTCTGCTAAGCAGGGAGCCTGCTTCCTCCTCTCTCTCTGCCTGCCTCTCTGCCTACTTGTGATCTCTGTCTGTCAAATAGATAAATAAAATCTTTAAAAAAAAAAAAAGAATCTGATGTTTTTCACCTCTCTGCTCTTTTCTTCCTAAAGGAAATTGATAGAGCATTCTTTTAAAAGAGCTGAGTGTATGAAAACTAAATTCTTTTTAAAAAGATTTTATTTATTTGAGAGCGAGAGACAGAGAAAGGAGGGGCAGAGAGAGGAGCAGATTCCCCGCTAAGCAGGAAGCTCTGAAAAATAGATTCAAAAGAGAATGTCTGAGAGGTTTTGATGAATACTCTAGGAAATCGTATGTCAGCTTAACTATCTAATTCTATAAAAATGACGGGGCGCCTGGGTGGCTCAGTTGTTAAGTGTCTGCTTTCAGCTCAGCTCATGATCCTGGGGACCTGGGGTCCAGGGATGCCGCCTCACATCGGCTTCCCTGCTCGGCGGGAGGCCTGCTTCTCCCTCTCCCACTCCCCCTCTGCTTGTGTTCTGTCTCTCCCTGTGTCTCTATCAAATAAATAAATAAAATCTTTTTAAAAAAAAAATGGCTTTTGGACCTTGTGTAAAAAATGGGAATAATGGCAAAATAGTGAATGCTTATTAGTTAACAAAATCATTTGAACTCTGTCCTTTTTGTAGCTTGTACACAGCTCTACGGAAAGACTCTGGGACAAAATTGGTGGATGGAACTGGCCATAGACCTCACTACAGCCTTCGGACTCTTTGCAGAGCTCTGCGATTTGCAGCTTCCAATCCGTGTGGCAACATCCAGCGCTCGCTCTATGAGGTCTTTCTAAAGTCTGTTCTTGAAGGGGAGCTTGGTGGATGGGCTCACTATTGGATGGGAGGGAGTGGTGATGGAAATGCTAGGTTTGCCTGTGTGTTCCTTTTAGTCAGCTCAGCCCAGAACATACCAGAGTGACACTGCCCTTTTTCTACCATCATATCACATTTAAAAGTTGTTATGGGAACCAGCACCACCCGAGAGGTTCAATTTTGTTCCTGAAATAAGTTGACCTGTTATTGCAGAAGGGTAATTAGTTTTATGCGTATTTGGTTTTTTTCCTAGGGATTTTGTTTGGGTTTCTTAACACAGCTTGACAGAGCATCACACCCAATAGTTCAGAAGCTCATTTGTCAACACATTGTCTCTGGCAATGTAAAAAGTCTGCTGAAGCAGGTATGTTGTTTGATTTCTTGACTTAACATAAGTGAAAGGCTGAATTATCAAAATTTCTTTCTTTTTTTTTTTAAACAAAACTTGTTTCTAATTATAAACGTAATCCATTTGTTCCAGGACATTAGGTGGTGTCTTAGATGGTGAAAATTCCCAATAATCCTACCCCTACTCTTTAGAGATTTAAACCTTATGCCTTTCCACCTACATTATATATGTATTTTGTTACATATTCAAATGATGACAGTGTGTGTATAGATTTATCAAAGCAAATTCTTTCTTATTTATTTTAATTCTGGTATATTTAATATACATTGTTACATTAGTTTCATGTATGCAACAATATAGTGATTCAACAAATCTGTATGTTACTAGTTGCTGAAGTTAAGTGTACTCTTAACCCCCATCGCTTGTTTGACAGTCTCCTCACCCACCTTCCCTCTGATAACCATCAGTTTACTCTCTATTGTTAAGAGTCTGTTTTTTGGTTTGTCTTTTTTTTTCTTTGTTCATTTTTGTTTCTTAAATTCCACATATGTGTGAAATCATATGGTTATTTGTCTTTTCCTGACTGACTTATTTCACTTAGCAAGGGCAAATTCTAATACATTTATCTAATATAAATTACTTAAAAGGAACCATCTCATAATACTATTCTGTAGCTTCCTTTCTTAGGCTCACTATATCCTATATTTTTGTGTCTGTACCAGAGATCACTGTGACATTGTTTCTAATGGTTACATAGTATTTTGTCGCTTACACCTTAGTTTGTGTACACACTTCCCATCTGATTGATGGTTGGGCATTTTTTTTTCTTATTAAACACAACTATCCTTTCAGTTTGGCAAAGGAAATTCTAGAATAACACAGGAGTGAGAGATGCTGAGAAAGTGGTTTACCAACCAACAGGCTTGTTTTTATGTTGATTCCTTAACTCTTCTTTTTTTTTTTTTTTTTAATTTTTTTATTACTTAACTCTTAAGGAAGAAAGTACCTTATTAGGGACTTAGGATTACTTTGGATTCACCATCCAGAATGGGGTAGCATTCTTGGTGATAACCTCTTTTCCTACTTTACACCCTTCTCTGAAAGAATGTCATAGTTATCATGGGACTGTGGGTTATTTCTCTGACATTTTTGTCTTTCAGCCTATTCCAGAACCAAAAGGAGGCCGGCTTATCCAGGTCGAAGGATACTGGATTTCGGTGGGAGACAAGGAACCTACAATAGATGAGACCTACATTCTTACATCTTCTGTTAAGCTAAACCTAAGAGACATAGTCCGAGTGGTTTCGGCAGGGTATATGGACCTTTTCTCTTACTGCTTTGAAGCTTCACCAGCATAAGCATTGATGGCATTCTAGTCTTACTTCTTTAATTTTTAAAGTGCTTTATTATTGTTTGTTGGCTGAGTGAATAATACCTTCTCGAGCCAGCACTTTTCTCCGGGCACAGAGCATTGTTTCTAGTTGCACCTTTTGGTGGAAGCAATACAGATGCAGATTATTTGGCCATCTTTAAGCTTGTTTTCCAGTATTTTGCTGATTAATACTCATCATCCATTATTTAAGTGAGTAACAGCTAGTCCCATTTATTGTTTTTCACAAGTACTACAAGAAAAGTTGAGATTGCTTTCCTCAGTATTTTCTGAGGAACCCCTTTTACACAGAAACTTCCCAGGGCTTTAGAAACATTCCATTAGTGGTATATAGGCATATAAACATTTTTTTTATGGTGATAAGTGAAATACATTCTTTTTAACGCTACTTGAATTCTGGTTTCTTTTTTCCTTAAATTGCTTTATTGGCTGATCTTTTCAAGAACCTATCCAGTGTTGATTCAGGGAGAGACATCAGTTGGTAAAACAAGCCTTATCCGGTGGCTGGCTGCAGCTTCTGGTAATCATTGTGTGCGTATTAACAATCACGAACACACGGATATTCAGGAGTACATTGGTTGTTACACATCTGACTCTTCAGGGAAGCTTGTCTTTAAAGAAGGTAGGATTATTATTTCATTCCATGAGTATTGTTGTTCATTCTTTTTTTTTTTTTAAGATTTTATTTATTTGACAGAGAGAGAGATCACAAGTAGGCAGAGAGACAGGCAGAGAGAGAGGGGGAAGCAGGCTCCCCATTGAGCAGGGAGCCCAATGTGGGACTCGATTCCAGGACCCTGGGATCATGACCCGAGCCGAGGGCAGAGGCTTTAACCCACTGAGCCACACTGGCGCTCCAGGTGTTCATTCTTTTAAACTCATTTCCCCGGGTAAACGTCATCCTTTGCAATTGAGGCACACGAACCTTTGCCATAATAGCTGGTTTGTCTTTCTCCCTGATCTCCCTGGTTAAGTGAAGATGGTTAGGGATCCAGCATTATTTGGGCCTTGCTGATCTTGTCAGCTGTACAGAGGACTACGACCAAGTTTTGTAGAGGGTAATTGAACTGCTACTTCATTTCCTAGAGACTCAGAAAAATGTGGTGAGCACTGATCAGAGGGAAGCTAAGAATAGATATGAGAATCGGTGATTTAAATGAAATTAGACTGCAGGGGGGAAAATAATTTGGAAATGTGATATTTGTCAGCCTTGGCTTTCCTTCTGTGTGAAATGATTACTTTAATTGAAAATTGTCCTTCCTTGATCTTTGACATCACAAATTATTTGGGGGGCATGACTAGCTGCAGGGAGTAATTTGTTTTGAAAATGCAATGGTTTAGATTTGGTTGATTTGCATATGACATTTTTTAAAACTTTGGACTAATTTAGGCACTAATCCTCAGTGTTATTTTTTCTAAGGTGTTCTCATTGATGCTATGAGAAAGGGCTACTGGATTATTTTAGATGAATTAAATTTGGCCCCTACTGATGTGTTAGAGGCGCTGAACAGATTACTGGATGATAACCGTGAATTGCTCATCACAGAAACACAAGAAGTTGTTAAAGCTCACCCTCGGTTTATGCTTTTTGCTACCCAGAATCCACCAGGCCTTTATGGAGGCAGAAAGGTGTGTAGCATTTGCCCCTTACTCCCATTTGTTGCCCCATCAAGTAATAATTTTTTCTTGGTAAGACTGAGATGTTTTTACTTCTTTTGAAGGGTTTTTCTTTTTATGGTGAATAGCAGAGCCTCTATTTTGGAAACTGGGTGAGAGGCTCTTTTTATCATGTTTTTTTTTCCCCCCCTGTGTGTTTTCCTAGGTGCTTTCTAGAGCCTTCAGGAATCGGTTTGTAGAATTGCATTTTGATGAATTGCCTAGTTCTGAGTTGGAAACAATCTTGCATAAGCGCTGTAGTTTGCCACCCTCCTACTGCAGCAAGTTGGTTAAAGTCATGCTGGACCTTCAGGTATTTCATCTCTCTCACTTATTTCCAAATGGAACATACTGATTAGATTTTGTGATCAAAATAAAAAATTTGATTGCCTTCTCAGTTAGAGCAGTCCATCCATTTTTTTTTTAATATCCTCAGAGTAGGGATATCAAAATGCACTCCATTAATACATTTTTTGGTTTTATAAATGAACAATTTGATATCATGATATAGTTTTTCTCATAGTCATATATGGTAACAGTCCCGTACTTGTGGATAAATTTGCAACATTTTGTTTAGATTAGAATTTGGGTTTGACAAACTGCACTTTTTGTTTATTAAATGGATCTAGTCCTTGAATGGACATAACTGAAGATATCCTTTTTATGTCTCTCCCTTGTCAATTCTGCGAAGCTACAGTTTGTTTTTTTTTTGAGTATTCCACTTTGATTTATGGTATTAAAAGTGTCCTTTATCAGAATTAATCTACTTTTAGTTTCTAGAAAGTTAATAATAATTAACAGTCTTATTACTATGTTCCTACATTATGGGATTGATGTTTTTGCCTGTTTGCCATTATTTGTATTCATAATTTTTACATACATGGTATAGGAAATGGAATTCCTTTTCTTTCTTGGTGTTGTGTTTTGGAATTTATATTTTTACACATGAGTTTGAATATTTATCTTCAAAGGATTATAGTCCATTTACTTTTTTCAAAAATTAATCTTAGTGGAATGAATCATTTTTATGGGAGCATAAATTTGTTAAAAATCTTACATAGGTTGTGCAGTGTGCTTGCCATTGCTCTTTTTCATTTGTTTTGATATTTTAATAGTCCTATCGCAGAAGTTCTTCAGTGTTTGCTGGAAAACAGGGCTTCATCACCCTTCGTGATCTGTTTCGATGGGCTGAAAGATACAGACTGGCTGAACAGACCGAGAAAGAGTATGATTGGCTGCAGCATTTGGCCAACGACGGTAGGCTTTCAGTTGGATGCTCTCACACCGTGAAGTTATGTCAAACATCAAATCTTCTTATTAAAATAAATCTTTCCCGAATTGTGGTCAACATATACATTTTACTGAGTATTTCAAAAATAGGCTTTCTCCCTCAAGTACCAGATGCTTTAGAAAATGGTTCTTTCCTGCAGGACTCTGTGCTAGTATGTTTGGGTTTTTACAGTTTTCTTTTTGCTTCAGGTGGCTCCATATAGGAATCAGATAGGGGCACAATGCCTATGTAAGAGTTTTGGCCGGGGGTTGATGATGTCTTTGTGGACTGTTTATCTGTAATTCACCAATCATAGATAGTCACGCTTGTGCCTTATACAGACAACTGTCAGGCTGAGCCACCTGAGTGGCTCAGTTGATAAGCATCTGTTTTTGGCTTAGGTCATGATCCCAGGATCCTGGGATCGAGCCCCATGTCTTCTCTTTCTTTCTCTATCGCTCCCCCTACTTGTGCTCGCTCACGCGTGGGTACTTTCTCTGTGTCAAATAGATTAAAAAAAATCTTAAAAAAAAATAGTAAAAGAAAACTGACAGGTTGGTCAGGTACTATCATAGATCTGAGGAAAGGCAGTTATGTCATCTGAGATTCATGATTGCTCATTTGGCTTATTCCCTGGGAAGAATTTATATGTTTCTCCATAGGAAAAAAAGCATTTCAGAGTCTTCTGATTTGAAAAGTACTAATGACTCATTAATGGAGTGGTTAATAAGGAGAGTAAATAAAACTAACCCACGAGAGTATATATTTTTTTCTTTACTGGTAAAGAGTAGATAGATGGAGGAACAGGTTTGGTTTTGTTGTTGTTTTTTTAACAAAAAACACTCTTTAATCAGGATATAACATAGTAAAGTGAATATAGTGCTCTATTTTTTCATGTATAAGCTAGATATCTTTTTTTTTCTTACATATGTGTATACCATGTAAATCATCACCTAGGCCAAAGTATAGAATATTTTCCAGTACCTCAAAAGATTCTTTCATGGTTTCTGCCAGTCTTAACCTCCCCTGGAGGTAACCACTGCTCTGACCTCGGTCAACACTGATTTTTGCCTGTGCTTGAGCTTCAGCTAGTCCTATGTACTCCTTGGGTTTGACTTTTTTTTCATCCAGCCTAATGTGAGGTTCAGCCATGTTGTTATGTTTAATTATTATTGTGTTGTAGCCCATTGTATGGAGATACCATAAATGTTTAATCTTTCTCTTGTTGGTGGACATTTGGGTTATTTCCACTTTCTAGCTTTTTTTTTTTAAGATTTTATTTATTTATTTGACAGACAGAGATCATAAGTAGGCAGAGAGGCAGGCAGAGAGAGGAGGAAGCAGGCTCCCTGCTGAGCAGAGAGCCCGATATGGGGCTCGATCCCAGGACCCTGGGATCATGACCTGAGCTGAAGGCAGAGGCTTGAACCCACTGAGCCACCCAGATGCCCCTCCACTTTCTAGCTCTTATGAAAAGAACTGCTCTGAACATTCCTACATATGTCTTTTGGTGCACATGTGTTCATTTGTGTTTGGGTAAGAACATGGAAGTCATGTTGCTGGGCGCAGGGCAGGCATATGGTTAGTTGCAGTAGGTTCTCCCAATTTTCCGAAGTAGTTCTTTAGATACCCCTCCGCAGCACCTGATAAGAATTGCTGTTGCTCCATGTTCTCAGTGTCCCTTGGTATTATAACTTAACACTTAATGATTCCTTTTTTTTTTTTTTTTTTTTTTAAGGATTTATGCTTCTCGCAGGCCGAGTCAGGAAGCAGGAGGAGATTGATGTGATTCAAGAAGTCCTTGAAAAACATTTCAAGAAAAAATTGTGTCCTCAGTCCCTCTTCTCCAAGGAAAATGTCCTAAAATTACTGAGTGAGTAGGTCAAAATACCCAGAGGAAATGAATTGAGCTGTGCTCCTGTTAGAAGCTAAATCTTTACTTTGTGTTTTATAGGTAAATTGTCCACTCAGGTATCCACATTGGAGTCTACATTCAGCCACATTGTGTGGACTGAGAGCATGCGGAGACTGGCGATGCTGGTGGGAAGGGCGCTGGAATTTGGTGAACCAGTGCTGCTGGTTGGAGACACTGGGTAAAGTCCTGTGCTTCTGTGACAGTAACTTGTGATGGTTCAGTTCAGTTCCATAGGAGTACTTGAGTTATCTGTGAAGGATTAGCAGGAATGCAATCTTTTTTTTCTTTTATCTCCCCGCCCCTCCACCCCCTTTTTGTAAGGCTCATGTAATAGACCTATTACTGTTTGCTTTCTTCTCCCTTCAGACCTTTGTGATATAGAAAAGAATGATTTCTTGTGTTATCACTGGAGTTTTTTTTTTCTTTGTAATTCTTTTAAATAGTGCCATTCATTCTTTTTTTCTTTATTTTCTTTTTAAAGATTTTATTTATTTATTTGACAGAGATCACAAGTAGAGAGAAGGAGGGGGAAGCAAGCTCCCCGCTGAGCAGAGAGCCCGATTCGGGGCTCGATCCCAGGACTCTGGGATCATGACCTGAGCTGAAGGCAGAGACTTTAACCCACTGAGCCACCCAGGCACCCCTAATAGTGCCGTTCATTCTATAAATCTGTAGAGAACAGCAGATGAGCTCAGTCTCTTAAAAGTCTGTCAGGAGGGACGCCTGGGTGGCTCAGTTGGTTGAGCGGCTGCCTTCGGCTTAGGTCGTGATCCCAGTGTCCTGGGATCGGGTCCCACATTGGGCTACTTGCTCAGCAGGGAGTCTGCTTCTCCCTCTGCCTCTGCCTGCCACTCTATCTGCCTGTGCTCACTCTCTCTGACAAATAAATAAATAAGATCTTTAAAAAAAAAAAGAAGTCTGTAAGGATTAGGTTTCTCTCCCATCCCTTGGTGGTCGTGGTTGGTAGAAATAGAAAAGGATGGAATTCAGGCAGCGTGTGCTTTTTTGGATAAGAAACACTGTAGGTTGCTGGTGTTTGGGGGAAGGGTGCCCTGAGCTCAGGATGCCAGTGTCCTGTGTTGGCCAGCAGTGACTGTTCCTGCAGTGAGCCTCTCACCAGAGCTCCCCTCTTATGCTGACTGGAGTGGCTGTGCATGTATATTTGGAATTTATGGTCCTTATTAATCTGGTATGTATCCCTTTAACAGGTGTGGGAAAACGACAGTCTGTCAGGTGTTTGCAGGGTTGGCAAATCAGAAACTATACTCTGTCAACTGCCACTTACACATGGAGACTTCAGACTTCCTGGGAGGGCTGCGGCCGGTGAGACAGAAGCCAAAGGACAAGGTTCGTTCAGTAGCGAATGATGATGTGTTCCTTCATTTGAAGAGTTGCAGTTGGCTTTGTGTAGGTGTCAACTGTGGAATTTATTCATGGTGAAGTTTTGATCCCAGATTTGATATATATCTTTAGATTTTCACTTGTCTGCAGAGACTTTCCTGAGCATCCTGCTGTACAGGCTTTATTTCTTGTTCTTAGACCCTTACTTTCTGTGGAATGACCACTTACTCTACTACCTACATGTGTAATGTCTTGTGGAGCCACCTGTTCTTTAATTTCACACCTTCTTTTCTGAATTATAGGAAGAAATTGATACATCAAAACTTTTTGAGTGGCATGATGGTCCTCTTGTTCTGGCCATGAAAGAAGATGGCTTTTTTCTCCTGGATGAGATCTCACTAGCTGATGACTCTGTTCTGGAAAGACTCAATAGGTATGTGTGTAAGAGGTTTGCCCTGTGTGTGATGTTTCCACTGGTCTGGTTATTTTTTAATTAATTAAGCAATTAAATTTTTTTAAATTAAAAGATTAAAAATTCCCATATAGTTAACATGTAGTTAACATATAGCATGATACTAGTTTCAGATGTATAATACAGTGATGCTACAGTTCTGTACATTACAGAATGCTCCTCGTGATATGGCTGTTCTTAATCTCATTCACCTATTTCACCCATCCCCCCTACCTATCTCCCCTCTGGTAACCATCAAGTTTTTTCCCTATGGTTAAGAATCTATTTCTTGGTAGTTCTCTTTTTTTCTTTGTTTTGTTCCTTAAATTCCACATATAAGGGAAATCATATGGTATTTTTCTTTGATTTATTTTACTTAGCATTGTACCCTCTAGCTTATTCATATTGTTGCAAATGGCAAGATTTCATTCCTTTTTATGGTTAGATAATATTCCACAGAATATGGAATACTGGTCTGGTTTTTATAGCTATTCTTTTGCACAGTAATGTTCTTCACAGGTGCATGGTAAATGTTTGAAAATGATAATGAATTACTGTTTTCTTGTTTGTTTGTTTGTTTTGTTTTAGCACTCAGAATAGTTTAACAGGGCTAGTTTTTCCTGTCGGTAATCAGAAAGATGGGACTGTAGAATGGCCGGGCTAAAGCAAATGAACCGAAGTTAAAACTCTTTTTTGGGGCAATTTATGTGACCATTACCTAAATTCTTCAAAGAACTAGAATCAGAATTCTAGATTTTATATGGCTGTATGACCTCAAAATCTCGGACTAATATGAATTTTGATGTATCTATTTTTCTTTTCTTTTTTTTTTTTAAAGATTCTATTTATTTATTTGACAGACAGGGAGAAAGGGAACATAAGCAGGGGGAGTGGGAGAGGGAGAGGGAGAAGCAGGTTTTCCTCTGAGCAGGGAGCCCCACGCAGGGCTTAATCCCAGGACCCTGGGACCATGAACTAAGCTGAAGGCAGAAGCTTAACAACTGAGCCACCCAGGCGCCCCTGTTTTTCTTTTTTGAAGTTTAATTTACATACCATAAAGTGTATCCATTTTAAATGCATAATTCAACAAGTTTTAGTAAATTTACTGAATTTTGCACCATAATCTAGTTTTACCTTTCCACCATACCAGTAGGAACCCTTTTGCCACTCTACAGTGCATTTCTGATGCCACCTCCTGCTTCAGGTCACTACTAAATTACTTTCTGTCTAAAAAAAAAAAAATTGTCTTTTTATCACATTGCGTATAAATGGTCTCTCTGCATTTGCACTTTGCATTGTTTTGAGGGTCATCCATGTGGTAGCCTGTTAGTAGTTTGTTCCTTTTTATTCCTAAGAGTATTCCATGTGCCATATTTTTTATCCATTTACCACTTGATGGTATTTGGGTTATTTCTACCAAGTTTGGTGTTTTTATTTTTATTTTTATGTTTTTAAATATATTTATTTGAGAGACAGTGAGAAAGAGCATGAGAGGGAGAAGGTCAGAGAGGGAAGCAGACTCCCCATGGAGTTGGGAGCCCGATGTGGGACTCGATTCAGGGACTCTCTGATCATGACCTGAGCCAAAGGCAGTTGCTTAACCAACTGAGCCACTCAAATGCCTGGTATTTGGGTTATTTCTACTTTTATGAATAATGCTGCCATGAGTATTCGTATACAAGACACTCATTTTTAAAGCAAATGCCATAATGGGGCATAAGTGGCTAAAGGGACTTTTTTTTCTTTTGATCAGAAATATTGTTCCCTTACACAGGAAGTGGGATAATGAGTTATTTTAAAATTCGTGCTAGGAAAGTGTTAAGTAAAAGCTCAGCAGAGGAGGTAACTTTCTTCCTTTTTAAAAGAACTTGAAGACTACAAAATACAAAGGATACATAAGTCTTTTCTAATCTTATATTCTCCAATTTTTCTGTCTTTTAGTGTCCTTGAAATGGAAAAGTGCCTGGTATTAGCTGAAAAAGGCAGTGTAGAGGACAAGGATAATGAGGTAGAGCTGTTGACTGCTGGGAAAAAATTCCGTATCTTAGCAACCATGAACCCCGGGGGTGACTTTGGAAAAAAAGAGGTAAAATTGTGTTCCTGAAGCATAATTTTTATCCAGTTTTGACCTCAGCTCACTGGCAGCTAGAAAGATAGTATGTAAAAATGCATTTTGAACTTTATATTGGGTAAAAACTAAAAACCTAGAAAGATATTTGAGAATTACTACAAAGTTGAGAGATTCTGACATTATCATTTCCTTATTTTAATATCTCACTGTGTGTGCCTGAAATTTCCTTGTTTCAGTCACTTTGCCCAGCTCTTTATGTATGTTACCATAACAAATTCTCACAAGAACTCTTCGTGAAAGTTATTTTCCTACTTTCATGGATGAGAAAGCTGAAACTGAAATTTAATCTTAAACTCTGTTTCTGGAGTCTTCTCTCTTAAACACGACTATGGCTTTGACTGTTTTAAAGTGACAAAAATGTTGCAGCCAGGAGCCTCTTCTGGTTTTGCAGGTGGACCGTCTCTGTTCTTTCCAGGGGTTATGTGGGTTACCCTCAGGCTATTAGTAAAGGAAAAGGTGGAGAGCAGCCTTCTGTTCAGAGGGTGGTTTTGGGATCCAACCAGGATCCAGTATCCTGAACACCATGGCTTTCAGGCTTGCGAAGCTTCTCAGTAGAGAAGTCTATGTTGTGTGTGGGATCCTGGCCTGTTAGGAAAATGGTGATGTGGTGGTAGGTCAGGGATGATGAGAAGAAACAGAGGTTGTGAATGAAAGTAATTCAAATTCTTGGTAACTTGGTGGATCCTTGAAATGTGAACATGGTGTTTTGGGCTTGATTTTCCTCTGTATCGTAATAAGAAAGATTATAACTATACTTATTGAAACGTTTTGAAAAGGATAAATAAGAAATACATCATAGCTTCTAACATAATGTGATAACTGATTCTTTGGCAAGTGAGAATAACATAGAAAGATCTAATTTCAAGGTTGTGTGTGTTAAGGTTAGCTTAAGTTGTTAGGATAGTTTAAGTTTTTCTTAGAAAAAGATTGCCAACTTTTACCTAAGGGAAGGTTCTTTTTTGTTTTTGCCTGCCTAGCAGGCAGAGTGAAGTAGAATACTAAAGACCAGTGGCACTGTTTGTCTAGGAAGGCAGCAAGGATCTCTCACACATTTGCTGGGTTTTAACTGAGCTGCTCCTGAGTATAGGCATTACTGCTAGTCCTGCTGCCATAGGCCAAGGAAAGCAATAATAAGCTAATAGTTACGTGCATGTTTGGCATTGTATTATGCTTGTTAGTAGGGGTTTATTGACCTGGGGTAGAATAAAAAGGGTAAGAGGAATCCATTTGCAGGGCAAAGGCCATAAAGACTGGAAGGACTAAGAGTTCTTTGTTATATAAGAGGTAAAATATGTACCTCCTTAATAATTTCACTATCCCCTTTTGAGCCATATAAAAGATGTTTTCTTTCTACTTCAGACAGTTCTGCCCTGTGGGACAATAGCTTTTACTTTCTTTAAAGCACTGCTTATGTAACTGAAGGTGAAGGAAGGGCCTTTGCTTAGGGGAATTATTCAGTTTTGGGGGTTACCCACTGGGGCTGGACTTCAACTTACACCACCTATTCTATGAGAACTTGAAATTCTGCACTCTGCCTATAAAGAAAGTGATGGGAATACTGTCTTGGAGGGTGTGGTGGAGATTAAGGAGATGGCCTGGGGAAGGAGCCAGGATAAATTGTAGTAGAGGTAATAAAAGAAGCATCTAGTGTCTGTTAGCTCATCAGCTAATACTCTTTCAAGGGATTTGTTTTCTAGTTTTCTCCTAGGTATTACATTCAAATGGAAATTTTTTTTCTTGTAGCTGTCTCCTGCCTTAAGAAACCGGTTTACGGAAATATGGTGCCCACAAAGCACAAATCGTGAAGATTTAATTCAGATTATCAGCCATAATCTTCGTCCAGGATTATCTCTGGGCAGAGTAGATCATAAAGGTGAGAGCTTTCATGTGGTAAATGTAATTCCCAAACTTCTGAAGCTTATGGAAATTAGAAATCATGTCTTAGAAAATAGGAATAGGTCTAAGATTTCATTCAATCAAAATCAGAAATAATACTGAAATACTTTAAAAATCTTTATTAAAGTTTTATTTATTAATTTAAAAGATTTATCTTTGAGAGAATGCAGGTGCAGTGGTGGTAGGGACAGAGGGAGATGGGAAGAGAAAATCCTGAAGCAGACTCCCTGCTGAGTGCAGAGCCTGACAAAGGGCTTGATCTCAGGAACCTGAGATCATGACCCGACCCAAAATCAAGAGTCCCATACTCAACCGACTGAGCCACCCAGGCTTCTCTGTCATGAATTAATTCATTATTAACTTTATTTAAAAATATTCTGGGTGGCTAACCCCTCCCCACTGCTTGCTCTCTGAGAAAAAAAATTTAAAAATGTTCTTTTCATTAAAAGCGTTTTCAAACTTAATAGAAGAATAGTATTAAGAAACTTCTGTATATACCTAAAACCTAAATTTAGCAATTTTTAAGGTACCTAGTAAGGGTCAAAACATTGTATGATTCTTTTATTGAGCTATATTGCTTTGATGTATACATGCATTTATTTATTTTTTTTTGGTTGAGGTATAATCAATATGTAACATCATATTAGTTTCAGGTGTATAACATGATTCAATATTTGTATCTATTGTGAAATGATCACAGTAAGTCTAGTTAACATTCATCATGCTGTGTGTATATATATATATATGTATATACATATATATATTTTTTTTAAAGATTTTATTCATTTATTTGACAGAGATCACAAGTAGGCAGAGAGGTGGATGGCGGGTGGGAGAGGCAGAGAGGTGGATGGCGGGTGGGAGGGGGGGAGTAGGCTCCCTGCTGAGCAGAGAGCCTGATGTGGGGCTCGACCCCAGGACCCTGGGATCATGGCCTGAGCCGAGGGCAGAGGCTTGAACCCACTGAGCCAGGCGCCCCATGATGTATATACATTTATCTTACACGTTGAAGAGCTAAATTTAGAACCCAGCTCTGGTTTAAAGCTCTGGATCATTTTATCTCTCTCTGTCTTTTTAAATCTCTCTTTCTTAAAGAACATATAAAAGGATATTTGCTTCTTTGAGTTCCAAACTCATCTGAAGGACTTATAGAAATAAAGCTTGCTGGGCCTCCTACCTAGAGTTTCAGATTTAGTCAGTCTGGAGTGGGGCTTGGGAATTTACCTTTCTAATAAGTTCTTAGGTGATGCCAGTAAGGTTGGTCCAAGGCCCACACTCAGAACTTCTTTCTTACTTGGTTGTGTGCTGTTTGCAGTGCTGCACGTAGTGTGAGTATTCCAGTTAAAGAAGGAGAGGACAAATTACTAAGCACACATGGTTTGTCTTTTGGCTCTGCGTTGGGACTGAATTCCCCTTGGATGTAGCCTCTGTATCTCCTGTTGGCTGCATACTTTTAGAAGTTGTTTGGGATTGTAAAAGAATGGTAGAGATTGCGGCTGCCATTACATTGCCATGTTGGCTCCATCAGCAGTGGTCTTCAGGCTTAATGGAGTGAACAGTTTCTCTACAGGGCAGTTGGCACTGC